>JABMCL010002018.1:997500-1007500 GCA_018857735.1 Alviniconcha marisindica
CAGGAGACAGTCTTAGAAGAAATAAGGTCTTTAGGGGGAGATATAGGAAAGTGACCAAGATAAGAGTTCATGTAAGTTAGCCACGAAACATAAGCTCGTTTAGGACGGGAGCCCTATAAAGGACAAACGTGACAGATGTTATGTAGAGCTTAAGTCCTCAGAATGTCTGGGGTGACATATAAGGGCAAACTGTGACCAGCATAGCAGGGTTCATTGTTGCTTACGTCCACAGAAACCATAAGGCTCTTTAGGAGCGGGAGCCCATATAAGGGACAAACTGTGACCAGGCAGGGTTCATTGTTGCTTTACGTCCACAGAAACCATAAGGCTCTTTAGGGCGGGGAGCCCATATAAGGGACAAACTGTGACCAAGCAGGGTTCATTGTTGCTTTACGTCCACAGAAACCATAAGGCTCTTTAGGGCGGGGAGCCCATATAAGGGACAAACTGTGACCAAGCAGGGTTCATTGTTGCTACGTCCACAGAAACCATAAGGCTCTTTAGGCGGGGAGCCCATATAAGGACAAACTGTGACCAGCAGGTTCATTGTGCTTACGTCCACAGAAACCATAAGGCTCTTTAGGGCGGGGAGCCCATATAAGGGACAAACTGTGACCAAGCATGGGTTCATTGTTGCTTTACGTCCACAGAAACCATAAGGCTCTTTAGGGCGGGGAGCCCATATAAGGGACAAACTGTGACCAAGCAGGGTTCATTGTTGCTTTACGTCCACAGAAACCATAAGGCTCTTTAGGGCGGGGAGCCCATATAAGGGACAAACTGTGACCAAGCAGGGTTCATTGTTGCTTTACGTCCACAAAAACCATAAGGCTCTTTAGGGCGGGGAGCCCATATAAGGGACAAACTGTGACCAAGCAGGGTTCATTGTTGTTCACGTCCACAGAAACCATAAGGCTCATTAGAGCGGGGAGCCCATATAAGGGACAAACTGTGACCAACGCAGGGTTCATTGTTGCTTTACGTCCACAGAAACCATAAGGCTCTTTAGGGCGGGGAGCCCATATAAGGGACAAACTGTGACCAAGCAGGGTTCATTGTTGCTTCACGTCCACAGAAACCATAAAGCTCATTAGGACGGGGAGCCCAGGACGGCGATCTCGACATTCACACAGCTCCTGAACTCCGATTTTATCGTGGCAGGGCTGCATGCTCACGTGCTATACCCTCTTCCGGTAGTGTCTCTGGTCTCTGATCGGGCTGAGTGCAGTTCAAAGTGAGGAACGTTAACTTTTCTGTCAGTCGACCCATCGCGACCGAGCTCAAGAACAATAACTCCAGGTCATTATTACTCTGCCCAATCTCGTTTCGCTTTCAGCTCGTGACCCGATGTGACATCCCTCGTGAAAATTCTTAACAATGGTCCGAAGGCCGGTTTTGTAGGTCAGTGCCCCGAGCAGGTGATACTAATGCGTGTATCAGTTTCAGCGACTGGAGTTCGAGTCATTTTCTTCTCCAGCGGCCTACCAGCTTTGAAGACAGTCTTTCATGCTAAATTATGGTGATTGCAGAGGGGATAACATTTATTGCACTTCATTAGTGAGAAAAGGAGGCACGCGTGTATACACACACACACACAGACATATAGACAGACATACAGACAGACAGACACACACAGACACACACACACACACACACACACACACACACACACACACACACACACACACACACACACACACACACACACACACATACATACATACACACACACACGCGCCCATGCATACACATACACACGCACACACCACCACACATACACAGCACGCACGCACCACCACACACACACACCACACACGCACACACACACACACACACACACAAAACACACACACACACACACACACACACACACACACACACACACACACTCCGAGCACCGCTTTCCGGCACCTTTCTCCAAGGAGGAAGGATGTCGTACACCAGTGCTTGGAGTTTCACACGCACACACACACACGCACACACTCACGCGCGCGCGAGCATTTTATCCATTAGATGTAAAAGCACACAACGGACTGGATCTAGTTCATCAAAAGAGTGCTATCACCCCCTCCCCCCCCCCCCCCCCCACCCCCCACCCCCGCGCTCCCCCACCCTCCCACAGTTCCCAACAAACCCGGCTTCCGTGTTGCAGTCAAACTAATTATCTCTGTATTCCGCTGTTTGCGACCCGCAGCGCAGGAAAAACGATTAAACTCATAAATCTGATGGCAAAAATGGCTTCACTGCCTACCGTACGGGAGCCAGTCAATATCCGAGTTTTAGCTGTTAAGTCGACGTTTTGTCTCGGTCTACAATCACAGTTACAGTGGGCCTTTTGTCTGTCTCTGCATCACAGATCCCACAGGGCCGAAAGCAAAACGACATCTTAATTGTGAAGACCCTCCCCCTCCCCTCTCCAACCCCCTCCCTTCCCCGCAGTTTACGTACCATGTATTTTACTCCCATGCCAGGTGAGAGTTCCGTAGGTGATGGGGTTGCTTCTCGGAAGAGCTGAAGTGTTGAGAAGCTTGAGACACTACCGGCGGGCACAAAGCCAGGGACATCACACCGTCGATCGCCTGGAGGAGACAGGCGTGGAAAGAGGAAGCGCTAGACGATCTTCCTTGAAAGGGCGAGAGAGGGCCATCGTCAATCAGACGAACAATGGAACTGTTTCAAAGGCAACGTTGGGGAAACTTCTGAGAGACGGGACGGAGCGCATATGGTTTTTTCCGAGCGCTAAAATACCATCTTGAACTGAACTGTCTTTGTTCTTGTCTTCGTGTGACGTCTTTCGAGCGCTAATTAGCTCCCTTTGTTTGTTGTTTTTAGGCTTTGTCGTGAAATATATTTTAAAGATGAAATCGTAATTCGCGGCTATGGACAGACATTTTTTCTAATTATCTGATTGTTCAGAAGTTTTCAGTCGTGGCTGAGCAAATGCGTTCCGGTCACAGCCTTCGATTTTTGCTGTACATCAGTTCGGTCGTGCATTTCCGAATTAGTTCATGCTTTTAACGAGCAGAAATAGTTTACATCTCACGCCTCAAGTGCCGGTTTCATTTTGAATCGTTTTTTTCTTTTCTTTTCTTTTTTCTTTTCTTTGCTTTTCCTCCCATTCTTGATTTTCTGTTCGTAAAAAGTCTTCTTCGATGAAAACTTTTTTAGGTTTAGTTTGCTTAGTTATCTATTTGTTTGTCCTCACTCTCTTTCACACACACACACACACGCACACGCACACGCACACGCACACACGCACACGCACGCACGCACGCACACACGCACGCACACCACACACATACATACACAGCACACGCACGCACGCACACACGCACACACACCACCACCACCATCACCACCACCACCACCAACAATAACAGCAACAACAACAAAATAAAAGACAAAACCAAGCAAACAACCACTACAAAATACTTCACCTTATTCTATGGAACGAAACAAAGTCATTATCCTCAGCGAGTGAGCAATGACGGGCTGTTGGCCCGCCTGGGTGCCGGCAGCCCTGCACACTGAACGACTAGAATGGCACGCAACACGCTTTGTGCATCGAAGGTTTGGGGTTCACTCTCACAGACAGTCCACCCCGTCCCAGAAGGCCGGAAGGACCCAACCAACCGCCTTGAGCGGCAGCAGCAGCAGCAGACCGCCATCTTCCGTCTTGGGGCTGGACGCTTGCCGCCTGCTCCGACACGTAATAATAATAAATGCATGTGTAATACGCCGAATCTTTTCTATGATATATGCATTACATATCTCACTCTGACCCTCACTCTCCCGGCACGTGTACACAGACAGACAGACAGACAGACAGACAGACAGACAGACAACACACACACACACACACACACACACACACACACACACACACACACACACACACATCCCCTCTCTCTCTCTCTCACACACACACACACACACACACACACCACACACACACACACACACACACACACACACACCACACACACACATTCTCTCTCTCTCTCTCTCTTCTCTCACTCACAGAGAAGAGAGAGAGAGAGAGAGAGAGAGAGAGAGAGAGAGAGAGAGAAGGGAGAGAGAGAGGAGAGAGAGAGAGAAGAGAAGGAGAGAGAGAGAAGAGAGAGATGCTGAAGTCTGAAATTTTATTGATTAGGCCACAGACCCATATCAATGGAGGTTGCACGACCGTTTACATACACAATGCACATTAGGTATACATGAAGCGCTTGCGATGCATAATGGTTACATGCAATAACCAAAATATATAAGGAATATTAACACTATACAAATTTCTAATCTGAAAGGTTTGAATATATATGTTGCCAGACGAGGTAAAAGAGTTTTATTACTTGTAGCCAGGAGAAGAGTCATTTTAAGCTTGATGGACAGTTAAGTATTTTTTTGGAATGACAGCTCTCGGATTTCTTTGTATCTTGGACAAATTAGGATAAAATGCATTTCTGTTTCAGTGTCATTTCTGCAAAACGGACATGCTAAATCTGCTTGCGTGGTACTAGTTGCAAACCGTAGTTTGTGTATCTTCAATGGCCTTAACGTGTTTCAGGTCGTTCAAGTAGGGTGACAAGGACAAATTCGATTTGAATGTGCTGTAGAAAGAGAAGCGATCATTGGTTCTTAAATTGGTTTCTTTTTTTATAAAGTTAGTAGTCTGTTTTTAAATTCTTTCAACAACAAAAAACAAAAAATCATCCCCGACTCCCTGATTTTCCCAGACTTCATCAAAACCGTATCTATACAGCACGTAGCAAACAGAAGATGCCCATGTCCTCCGGTTTCGTTCGTGTAGATACAGCAGCATCTTGTAGGGAGGCCCGGTAGGAGACATCTTTAAAATACGCAACCAAAACTTTACACATTTCCATAGTACTCATGAAAAGCGGGTATCTTCCAGTCTCACCGTAAACCATTACGTTTGGAGTTCTAATACTAGTGTTAAGAAATCTTTTGATTGCAAAGAGATGGATTCTTTCAATCGGTGTGTGGTCTGCCTCAAGTCCCCATACTTCGGCACCATAGTTCAGCATTGGCTGAATCTGGGTATCGAATAGTTTAAAAGAAAATTGATGGAGACCTCTCACCCAAAGACCATAGCAGTTTAAAAATACCAACAACACTTTTCTTTGCACGCTGTGCCATGTCGTTCATCGCATGGGAAAATGTTAGACGATGGACAAGTAAATACCCAAATATTTGTACTGGTTAACAACTGTCTTACGTTTTCACCGTACACCCATTTTTCACACGATGCAATATGGCCACCATTCCTAAAGACAATGACATTTGACTTGTCTAGGTTGACAGCGAGGCCAAGTCGTTCTGCTGTTTCCCACAAAAGGTAAACTGGTTTTGCAAACCACACACAGTATATGATGCCAAGATAACGTCATCTGCGAACATAAGAATAAAGATTTGTACAAGGTCTGGCGTTAACTGAATGCCATGCCGCCACGTTCCATGATTTCTTTGGGCTAGTTCATCAATGAACATAGAAAACAAAACTGGGCTGCATAATTATACCCCCTTGCTTAGGCCACGGGGCACATGAAGGAATCAGTGAGATCACTGCCTGCCCCAACTTTGGCTTTTACAACTTTGTACATACAAACTATTGCCTGGTACATTTTCCCTTTACACCACGTTTTCGTAAAATGTTCCACAGTTTGGTACGGACCACAGAGTCAAATGCTTTTCGAAAGTCAATGAATGCCACGTATAACTTTCTGTGGTTGCATAACTGTTTCTGTATAAAGCCACTAAGGTAAAAAGGAGGTCAACTGGCTTATCGTTTACGAAAACCGGTTGACTCTCACTGATTAGCTATTCTCTTCTATCCATTGGGTTAGCCTTTTGTTAATATATAACTATACAGTTTGCCGCAGATGTTCAACAAGGATATGCCTCTATAGTTGTCAGGTATATTCGGGTCGCCCTTTTTATGTAGAGGTTGTATGACAGCCTCAGACCAATTGTCGGGGTATGACCAGAAGAGAACAGTTTATTTAAATATCTAACTAAAAAGGGGACCACACTACAAGCAGAGTTTTTTAAGAATTCACTTATCATCCCGTCTGGACCTGCTGTTTGCCGTTTTTCAACATGCGGATTGACTCATACACTTCTGCTTCGGATATGTCACGGTCGAGAGATTCAATATCTGTTTGTCCATCACCATCGGCTTCCATGTCATTGTTCGCTTGTTCTGTTCTAGCTCTTCTTTTCATCAAAATCATGTACCTGTTCATCATTTGCACCCAGAACGTAGTTATCAGAAGTAGACTCGTTTGCACTAAAAACCTCAGAAAAGTGCCGGAACCATTCCTCTTTGCTAATTTATTTGTTGCTGTTTCTTTGACACGAACGACTTCAGTTTCCCCCAAAAGGTTTTAGGGTAATTTTTCGCTTTATGTACGGCATCTCACACCTTCTGGCGGCGTGCTCTTTTCTTCACCCTTAAGAGTTCCTTATATTGTTTTCTCTTTCGCGTATAGCTAAACCTGTCGGTGTCCACATTGCTTTTGTGGTATTTCCTCCAGCTGTCTGGATTCTCTGCATTCTAAGTCAAACCATATCTGTTTCTTTTCCTTCCCAATAACGATCACTTTTTCATGCATTGCCCTGCTGTCAGTAGACCTTCGTTGAATTTTAAAAGTGACTTATTTATATCACTATCAATTAATTCTGAGCTTCACGAAAGCAGTCTTTGACTTCGTCCGAAGATAAACGGAACAAAAATTCCAGGTTGTTTTCTTGGTTCCAAACATATTTCTCGAATTTAAATGTTTTTGTACGCTTTCTTTCTAAAACAGCTCTATCGCTCTGAGACTCAAGGGAGAAGGCAAGTGTTTAGATTCAATTTTCTGTGCAACCTTTAACGACTGGTCAGGGACAGTAAAAGACATCTAGATACAATGAAATAATCTATTACACTGCAGCCAACTGAGGATACATACGTAAAATTTCCGCACTCATTGCCACACGTAGTTCCATTTATGATCTGGAACCCAAACTGCTCGCAGATGTTCACAATACCACCAAAGTCATTCACTTCTTTGTCTTTGGATGCACGCTTTTTGACTTGCACTGTATCATCATCCTCGTCCTCAAAAATGTTAAATGCAACCTGTTCGTTCTCTGGGTTTTTTTCCAGTCCTGCATTAAAATCCCCAAACAGTATGAATGGCACATCACCTAGATCTTCTACAATGTCCATAACACATTGTTCAATGAGGGCAATGCCATTGTGGATCTCCGTTTCCCGGTAGTAAGAAGAGATGTTGGTGGCAAGTAGACTCCAAGCAGAACAATAGGTGTGTTTGTACCAAACAAGTCTTTCGACAGCTTTATCACAATTATGTTATCATACTCTACCGTTACTGTTCAACATATTTGCCTAACTCTTTTCTTATCAATAGAACCACACCCCCAGAAAGTCGGGCTGTTACAGCGTCAGTTTAAATTAACACCAGGAACAATAAACACATCATGGAGTGGAAAAAGCAGAGACGGAAATGTTTTGGAGAAAGTTTCTACCAACAAACAAAAATCAAAGTCTGCAAGGTACGCACGTACGTCTGGTTCATATAGGCGAGACAAGCCTTCTTTGTTGTATGTTACAAAACTTACGTGTTGTTGTTGGTACCGGTTTACGGTTACCGTCACCGATATGGGCCCGGCCGATTTCCTATTCTGTTGCCCCAGTTGACTGTGTTGTGTTCGTGGTAGTCCCAGCTGGCTTTGGTGCGCTTTGTTTATTTGTTTTTGTTTTTCGCCATGGTCTCTGTCAGTGTCAACTGCCTCTTTTCCCCTTCGTTCGCCACCGAACTACTTCTCAGCCGCTTTGCGGGCCCACCACTGCCTGCCTGACACCGTCAAGGCCGCTTCGCACGTGCGTTTCTTCGCCAGGTTGCTTGGCCGTCAGGTCCGTGACGTCAGTACCTTGCGTACACGGTTCATGGTTGGCCGGCTGCACTCTGGGGTTTCCGCATCAGCTGATTCTGCGTCATGACACGTGGTTGCTATTGTTGTCACTTGGGTGTTTTCCAGTCCGGTACACGCGCTCTCTGTATCTTCAAGCGACTCTTCGGCATCATGGAACTTTGTGTTACTGTCAGCTGTGGGGGTGTCCCGCTGTGGAGGATTCCGGTTTGCTGTGTCGTTTTCCTGATGGGCAGTTAGTGTGTTTTCCACAAGCGGGCGGTGTCTCTGTCGTCTGTCCCCCCCTCCCCCCCCTCCCTCCCCCCCCTCTGTTCTTACATCTTCATTGCCGGGTTCTTCTGGCCTCTCTGGAGTTGGCTGCGCACTGTCTTTAAGGGGACTCCCTTCTGATTGCAGGAAGGCGGGTGGGCCGAAGACCGGCGGTTCTTTGTCTGCAACCGAGGGGATTGTCTCTGGAGTCCCCGCCCCCAGGGCGTTTCCTTCGTCGCTGTGCTGTTTTCCCTGGTGGCTGGTGTCGGTCGCTCTGTGCCGCCACTGGTGTGAGGTTCCTGGAGTCCTGGCTGGCATGTCGAGCGACGGGAAGGCGTTGGGGCGACGGTCGTAGTCCTGCCAGTCTGGGTAGGACCGCTGATCGTACCATTCCCAGTCTCAGTCCCTGGAAATCCCGCTGTTGTAGTATTGCCGGGTCCATGGGTCGTAGTGGTGGTGGTCGATGTTCCCCCGGTATTCGTTCTGCCAGTCGGTGGTCCTGTTGTCTCCCGAGTGTCGCGTTCCTCCGCTCCAGTGGGAGTTGCCGTCTTCAGGGTGGTAGGGGCGCGAGTCGTACTCCTCCCTGGGTCTGCTGCTTTGGTGCCTGACGTTTGTCCCCGGGTTCCCCTGCTGGCGTGCAGCGTGGCGGCCGTCCCCTGGGTTGAGCCTCCCACGGCTGGCACCACGTCGGCGGCGTCGGCGAAGCTACCGCGGTTGATGGGGTGGTACTGGAGAGGTCCGGCCACCACCAGTCTGTTGCCTTTGTATTACGCACGTACACCTCTCTCCCGGTGCTCCCGGATGGTGTTCTGCTGCTTCGTTGTCAGGTCTCCTGCCACCGTCACCCCTTCCTTTTTCAGCGCTTCTCGTCCTTTCGTCAAAACGTCCATCTTGTCTGACCATCTGGTGAACTTTACTGTCATTGGTTGCGGTTTGGAGAAGCCGTTTCGGCTTTTGTCGCTGGTGTTGCTTCCAAGACGATGCGGCGTACAAGTCAGCCCGACACCACTGTCTGTTTGGTACAGTGTCCTTAGGAGCTCACGACTTTCCGACACACTTTCGAGTCTTCATCAGCCGACTGTGGAATGTTGAAGAATTTTAGGTTGTCACGTCGTGAAAACCCTTCCAGTTTGTCAATTTTTTCTTCCAGCATTGTCGTGGTCTGAGAAAGTTTCTCTTCGAGAACCATCACAGCCGAGCTTGTTGTCTGAGCCTCCTGAAACATGTCGTAGTAGTTTTCTTCTAATCTTGTTTTTTTGGTCTGGAGAATTTGCACTTGGTTCTCGATAGCACTAAACGCACTGTCCATTTTTGCACAGAGTTTGTTTTCCAGTGACTGAAATCGCGTTTCGAGTTGCTGACCAACAAGTTTGAAACTTTACCTCCTGCTGTGTGAAAAGTCCTTGCAGCAGCGTTTTCATGTCGGGATCAGGGCCTGGGTTTCTTTCGATGTCATTGGCACACAGTAAGAGCTGCAGCAACACAACAGTCAAAAACACGCAGTGTATCTGAGCAGTCCTCGCTTTTCTGGTGTAGCCAAACATGGCAGCTGCGTGTTTTGCACGACTTTCCATGAAAGAAACGTAGATTGTCTCAGAACTGCCACAGATGGCACGGAAAGAATTCTGCTCCACTGGCATCGTGGCTGATGCCATCGCGTCGTGTCAAAACCAACTTGCTAAAGTCTCTATGGAATGATTAATTAGGCAAAATTAATCAAAAACTGACGAGCGTCTCTGAACTGCGACTTCTCTGTGCCTTGAGATCTGCTCACCTGAGAGAGAGAGAGAGAGAG
>JABMCL010002018.1:1012500-1020000 GCA_018857735.1 Alviniconcha marisindica
TCAAGCCACCTTCTCTCTCTCTCTCTCTCTCTCTCTCTCTCTCTCTCTCTCTCTCTCTCTATATATATATATATATATATATGGTTATTTGTTTTAAATAATAGCTAACGCAGCACTGACTCCAATTCAGTTCCTGTTCAGTAGTTATGCCAGACCCGACTTGTCTCATGGTTTGAAAAATAAGTGAGAGGAAAACAGCATATTTTGCCTTTATTGTTCTCATTTTTATTCCGACGGCGGCTTAACAAATTTAATGAGGACAAATCACAGTAATTTTGAAGTCGGCATCCTGCAGTGCAATGTCTTGGTGGGGGGTGGGGGGCGGGGGGGGGGGGGGGGATCTGAAACAATTGACTGCCGGTGTTTAACAAACCGATCAACTGCAAATATATAAAAGGTGCAGATTGTGAGAAACAAATTAGCTTCATCTTGTGTGGTTTTATTGTGAATTTATTCTTTCGGATATGTTTAAACTCCTTTGGAAACACACACACACACACACACACACACACACACACACACACACACACACACACACACACACACACACACACACACACACACACACACACACACCACACACACACACACACACACAAACACACACACGCACGCACGCACGCACGCACGCGCACGCACGCACGCACGCACGCACGCACGCACGCACGCACGCACGCACGCACGCACACACACACACACACACACACAGCCCATACATATCCTCTTCTCGGTGCTTCATACATTGTTCGCGAGCGCGCAAGCAGACAAGCGACCCCCCCCCCACACACACACACACACACACATCGTAGCGGACTAGCGTGTGACTGTAGTAACCGGAATGTTAAAGACTATAGATCGAATTGTTGACGGAAGCCCAGGATGGCCACCTCGACTTTCACACAACTCCGGACCTCTGATAGATCGAATTCGTTCGTTCTTTTTGTTTACTGTCCTCAGATGCTAAAAGCATATTAGGGACAAATAGATCGAATGACGGTGTAGCTGTATAAATACACTCACTGCACGGCACAGACGGACGTTTCGCTAGCCTGTTTTCTTGTCGCCATTCCGGAGTTGTGACCAGAGCCACTGGTCAGCGATGATGATGTGGGGCTTCATGTCCTGGGATGTCGGGTTGACATATTAGCGACAAACTGTAATCGAGTGTGCAGTCCCTGCCATGACCTATATATAGGTCCATGGTCCCTGTAGCGTAGTAGATAGTTCAGGAGCTGTGTGAGAGTCGAGGTGGCCGTCCTGGGCTGTCCGTCCTAACGAGCGTTCTGGCTTCCGTGGACGTAAAGATTTATTGAACCATGCTTCGGCATTGGTCACAACTTGTCCCTAATATGTCAGCTGACATCTGAGGACATTAAGCATCACTTCATCATCATGTAGCGTAGTGTGGTTTGTGGACACTGTCTTGTGACTTTGTCCCTCACAATTAATGAAACATTAAAATGGCTCTCATCGCCGCCCATCTTAATGCAGGTCATTCTGGTGGTGACAGTGTAGCGATAGGTATATATTCTTCCTCTTCCCCCACCTCCATACCCCTTCCCCCCATTCTCCCCGTCCCTAATAAGCCTTATGGTTTCTGTGGACGTTAAGCATCATGTTTACTTACTTACTGTAGCGTGGTGTCTCTGACCTGGGTAACCAGCAACCACAAGAACCCAGCTGTCCACTTCGACCAGTGAATGTGGAAAGTCTCAAACAACCAGCCTTCTCGAACATGTTTTGTCAAACACGTGGAAGGTATAAACAAAAACAAAAACTCAAAGTCAGGTGGAGCCCATTGATTTTATTTTGAATTTAGAAGTGGAAAGTCGGGTTTGTAAGTAACGTCCAGTGGAAGTGGCTGCACAGAACAAGGTCAAGTTGAAGTGACTCTGGAAGTAAAGAAAACTGACTGACTGCGACCTGTTGCCGAGAGCAGCCATGAATGTCGCTGCGTTTCTGACAACATCATGGAGCGACAACAGTTCGTTATCAGGTATCGATATGTGGACAGTCTTTGTTATTATTATCATTAGACTCCTCGTTTTCTTCCCGTCCCTAATAAGCCTTATGGTCTTTGTGGACGTTAAGCACCATGTTTACTTACTTACTTCTTTTTTTGCTACTTCTGTTACGTTTCCTACCCCGCACGCGCGCGCGCGCGCGCGCGCGCGCGCACACACACACACACACACACACACACACACACACACACACACACACACACACACACACACACACACACACACACACACACACACACACACACACACACACACACAACACAACACAACTGCATGAATTCGTGGAATACACAACGCAGGCCAAAGATGAAATAACTTCAAGTGCTTACAGTGAGTATTATGACGTGTTGTGCGGCAGGTATCGGCAACGTCAACGGCAACGTCACGCCACCGATGACGACTGTACTGACGTCAGAGGTCAAGCCACTGACGCTGGAGGAGCGGCTGCTGCTGCTGTCGAAAGAGCAACTGGTTCAGGCGGAGCAGATTCTGCTGGTTATCCGTTACGTCATCTTCGCCATCACCCTGCCCGCCACCATCTGCAACATCGTCGTCTTCGTGCAGCGGGAGATGCGCGGCGCCACCAGCGTCTACGTCATCGGGCTGAGCGTGGCCCAGCTGCTTTACATCATCACCAACGTCGTGGGCAGAGTGATGTATGAAGTCACAGAGAATCCCATGAACAGCTACGTTTACATCCTCTACAGGTCTGTCGGTCGGTGTGTGAACAGAACTCGAACTCGAAACCTCATTTTACCGTAGTTTGGGTTCAGTCAAAATCTGTCTAACTATTCCTTGTAAGCTGCTACAGAGGGTTTCGCAGTGAGCTCTAAACCCGGCTTTTCCCCTCACAGTTAGTATTTGGATTGTAACGTCCTGTCACCACATAGGGTCACTCCAGGACGAGCTCTTTCCTTACAGCGCTTTCGACCTGACCACCATGTGATACTGGGTTGACTCGTTGACTGCACAATGATTTGAGTCTGATTCAGCCATCATGTAATTGTCTCGTCGTTAGGTAAAATCCAAGAAGTAACTAATGAACTAACTGAAGTAATTCTCACTTGCTCCACGATTTCATTGCAGCTGGTATCTCTTACGCTCATTCCAGTTTGGTGATCACGGAATACAATGCGATACAAGACAACAGAAGTATATATTGCCACCTGTCACGACTGTTGCATATGGAATGGTCCAAGGTGACAAGTACATTCACTCATCCATTCACACCGCTGTCATCAAAAGAAAAAGTCCTGTTACAACAGCAACAGAAAAAAACTGGGGTCAAAGGTCACTTATAGATAAATACAACCGACATCAGAGTCGCACTTATCAAGCATGAAAAAAACACCTAAAACAACCCCAAAACAAAGCAAACAAGCAAACAAAATCCAAACACATGAAAGGTTCAAAATATCGCTATTTAATTTATTAGGACAAAACACAACATGCGAATTTTCGGGTTAATCACCTCTATCAAGCTACAAAACGATACTTAAACAACAATTGGATCACATTTTCCATTATTCCACCACTCGCCCACCATTCCTTTTTTTTTTTTTTTTTTTTTACGATGAAATTGTTTATTTTGGTGTGATGGAATTGTTTATTTTGGTGTGATGGAATTGTTTATTTTGGTGTGATGAAATTGTTTATTTTGGTGTGTGCAGCTCCTACATCTCGTCCTACCTGTCCATCGTGGTGAGGCGGGCGTCCTACCTGGTCATGTCTTTCGTCTCGGCGGAGCGACTGTACGCCATCTTAAGGCCCTTTCACATCAGAGAGTTTTTCCTGACACGCTACCCCGTGGCCGTCACACTCTGCACCTACCTCTTCTCTGCCACCTGGCACGTCTACATGCTGACCAAGTCGTCCATCAAGACGGTCAGTGCACACACAGTACAGGCCATCGTCATGGACACGTCTCTTCTCTTCTTTGTCTCTCTTGTGAGGAAATGGACTGCTCTTCAAACTGAAGAACTACGAGTATATTGTAGGAGCTTCCCTTATATGCGCTGAATGGGAAATCCAGAGGAAAGCCACTTTTTATCACATTAATGCTTGATCCTTGACACAGATAGACAGACAGACAGACAGACAGACAGACAGACAGACAAACAGACATGTACTCACATACCGACACCCACACCCACACCCACACACGCGTACTCACACACACACACACACACACACACACACACACACACACACACACAACACACACACACACACACACACACACACACACACACACACACACACACACACACACACACACACACACACACACACACGCACACACACACGCACACACACACACATTCTCTCTCTGTGTATCTTTTTATGTCTCGCACACTAAAGCGCATGTTACTTGCTTGCCTAGTATGAGCTGTATATTGCCATATACATGTAATTAAATCTACCACAAACAACAGTGTGCCGTGTCCGTGTGCAGGTACGGAGCTCTCGGACAGGTAAACAGGTGTACGTATTCCAGTACACGGACAGCTACAAAGCCAACCCTGACATCGCAGACGGCTTTGGCGCGGCGGCCCCCGTCCTCGTGACCTACATCCCTCTCCTGGCCCTAATGGCCATCAACGTGGCCACCGTCTGGGCCTTGCGGCGTCACAACGTGAAGACGAAGCGCGTGCAGTCCTCGGCCGACGAGGAGTCTCGGGGACAGCGCGAGAGGCAGATGACGCTGACCATCCTGGCCACCACCGTGTCCTACGTGGTCCTGTCCCTGCCCTACGCCTTCCACAACGTCTTCAAGAACGCCGGTCTGGGCTACAGCAGGCATCAGAAGTATGGGAACCTCTATTTCGTCATGAGGAGGACCGCCTTCACACTGACCCTGCTCAGTTGCGCCATCGACTTCGTCTGCTTCTTCGTGCTCAGCTCCAGCTTCAGGAAGACCTTCTTCCGCTTGCTGGGTGTTGGCGCCAAGAGAGGTCAGCACGCAGGTGGACCGGGAAGCAGCATTGGTGAGACCGTTGTCACTGAGACAAATAACAACAAAGACGGGCTTGGATGTATGTGTATATAGGACGATTCATGGCGAGTACTGAGGCAAGTTTTCCGCCTTGTGTGTCCGAGCAGGCATAAATAAAGGTTCCGTTTCTAGATGACCCACAGCACCAACGGTTTTCTGTTGGAAGCCTGGAGCAGATCAGAAGATAGCTGCTTGCATGCTTTGTCGGTTGCCAGGAATGTTTAATTTTCTAATTTCTGACTTCCCGGTTCATTCACTTCCATTTTTTTAAACCTTTGTGCAACATAAACTTGGTACCTATTTTTACAGAGGGTCATGGTTTCTGTGTGCTCTCCAAAAAAAAAACAAAAAAAAACAACAACAACAAAAATCCCCATAATTATGCGCTCCACCCCGTCTCTCAGATGTTTTCCCAACGTTGCCTTTGAAACAGTTCCAGTGTTCGTGTGACTGACGATGGACCCTGTGTTGTGATTTGATCAACTCTTCTTTGACTTTGTCTTCTGACCACTCTGTTCCACATCTCCCTGACCTGACTTCGCCCTGATATAACCGCAATGGTTGACTGGGCGTGAAACACCAAGTTACTAACTTACCCTGATCTGACCTTTGGACGTCAAAATAGTAAGTAACTAACTAACTGCATGACAACTGATACATAACATAGATGACGCAAAATGTCTTTGTAGGTATAAGTAGGAAAGTTGATAACCGAGTATTAATGAAGCATGATTTGTTTGTCTATATTAATGAAACGTGACTTACGTGTTTTGTATCTAAGTGTATGAGGGTGGATACCAAAGACTTGTGAAGCAGAACTTGTTTGCATGTGTACGTAGGAAATTTGATACCAGGCTATATTCCGGAAGGAGGTCGTAAATAGTGAGGTTAATATACAGAGTGTTACAGCCGAATTTGTTTCTGTTTGTGTATTTAACAAAGGTTGCGAGATATTAAAGAAGCGGGATTTGTTTTGTATTTTGTTTGGAATGAATCAGGAGTACTTCGTTTGGTGGAGGAAAATGTATTAGGCTACTGAAGCGGTGTGTGTGTGTGCGTGTGTATGTGTGGTGTGTGTGTGTGTGTGTGTGTGTGTGTGTGGTGCGTGCGTGCGTGCGTGCGTGTTTGTGTTTGTGTGTGTGTGTGTGTGTGTGTGTGTGTGTGTGGTGAGAGAGAGAGAGAGAGAGAGAGGAGAGAGAGAGAGAGAGAGAGAGAGAGAGAGAGAGAGAGAGAGAGAGAGAATGAACGAATGAATGAATGAATTTTAATTAATTTAAATCATTGAACAACCACGCCCCTTCCTATCTCTCTGGTCTCATCCAGCTGTATGTTCCATTTCGCCAACTCCGTCTGCCAGCACTCGACTCCTTCGTCTTCCTTCCTCTCGACCTCATGTTTTCTGGTCGACACACCTTCTTCTATCAAGTACCGTTACTCTGGAACAATTTACTCTACTCTCTCCGACACTCTTCTTCCATAGCACCATTTAAATCTGCCCTCAAGTCCCATCTTTTCTCCCCTGGACTCCGAATATTTTTTATGTCCTACCAAGCAGCACGTGAAGCAAGAGCGTCATGTAAAACCCAAGTAACGCTGACCTCACCAAGCCTAACAATATACTTTACTCATCCCAGCGGGAAATTCAAGCTGTCGTCCGATCGCACAACGAAGAACATTTCTCAATAATTCTAAGTCATGAAACACACGCACATACACACTCTTAGACATACGCCCCCTTTCTCTCAGTCTGCATACACTAATAGGAATGATCTAATGCTAATACCTAGCAAACCCCAAATTACCTATATCATACTCCACCTGTAACCACCGTTAACGACAACAGGACGAGTCTCCGAAGGAGTTACACGGTTTGACAACGGCACATTTGACGAGACTACGAACATCCGCAACTCGTGACTGTCCAGTAAATTCTGCATTTGGTGTCTGTTTGTCTGAATGCGTACATTATCGCTTTTAGTCTACATTATTAACACCATGCGTACCTATCTTGTACACGTATGCCTGTAGAGAATTGTGAAAAAGAAGAAAAAGAAAATGAACACTGACCTGAACGCATTGATTGAACAGCAACAAAAAGCATCGATTGAACGCTAAGTGCTAAGGGGGCAAAGTCATTAAGAAACATTTGTTAAAATTTTTTGCGAAAGGACGTGACGTCTAAATGTCTTAGGTTTATGTCTGTACAATCGATCGCCTACAGCTACTATCCCAAACATGCACCTGCCACGCCCTCGGCCTAATCTACCGAGAGACCCTTAAGAACATGCGAGCTGGGGGAGAGGGACCAACAATCCTGCTAGGTAATTGAGCCGATAACTTGTCAGTTTGATTCCCTCACTTTCCGCCAGCAGCCTTCATGACATCCTTGGATCTCAGCCTTGATTGGGGGCTTGGCCAGAAACGTCACGGGTCAGAGGAGTAGTCTGCACTCAAGTCCTCGCTGACTAGGGCGTCATTTCC
>JABMCL010002018.1:1022500-1030000 GCA_018857735.1 Alviniconcha marisindica
ATCACTTTTTGGGACTCCCTTCCCAGTCCATTCACCTTCGTTTTTTTCTCCAAATCCCCTCCCTATCTTTTAACCATAAGCTTCAATATGACGTAGGGGTCACTCAACGGAAGAAGAATGGCGTTAGTTTTGATAAAAGCAGTTTTCCGTGTGGACCCGTGGAATAAAATGGTCACCCTGCTCATAGTCATAACCGATTTAAACAGGTTCCTGTGGCGAGTGCCTGTGGAATATAAACAGTTACCAAAACATATGCGCGTTGATAGAAGGATGGATTATTTTAACGCTGTAACAGCGAATTAGCCAAACTTGCGATTTAGTGACTTGTGTTTTGAGCTGGTGGTCTAAAAATAAATAAATAAATAATAATAATAATATATATATATATATATATATATATATATATATATATATATATATATATATATATATATATTATATATATATATATATATATATATAAAGTTTCAGATTTTCCATCGTTCACTTGTAATTTATTTGACATCATCCAGACTTTCATATCAGTTACATGTCTGCATGTTACTAATCAGAGAGCGAAGATGTACAGTTGGCTATCATCGGCAAATCACTGTGGGACACTGTCTACAAGTGATATGTGAGAGTGGTTGCGTGTACACAAGAAAGAGTATGGGACTGAGAACTGAGCCTTGGGGTACAAAGAGGAATAGAAGGACTGGAACTGTAACCCAAAATGGATTCCATTTGCTGTCTCTCAGACAGGATGGAAAGAACGAAAGAGCAGATTTCTGTGTGCCGAAAGCTAAAGCATAGCAAGGAAGTGAAACACTGGTTAGTTCTTAACTAAATCTTCAAAATAAGTAATGGAATATTTGGCGCACATTCACTGAAGACGAGACAGATCATCTGCATCAAATAAGGCAAATCACAATCATTTAAACGTCCAATCAGACTCGTCTTCATGTATGGACTACATAATATTCCATCAGTCATTCGCCCAGATATAACCGTCCCGGTTGACTGGGCATAAAAAAACCAAATTACTTACTCTGTCAGTCAATACAGCAGCCTCCCAGAAGGTGGTCAGATCGAAGGCTTAAGTGGAAATAGGCGGGGCTTAGAGAATGGCGCGGAACGCTCTAACATCTGCCAGTGTGATTGGCTAGCCAGTGGAACTTGTCCGGGTTCATTGTGCGCGTGGTTGTTAGTTGTGTATGTGTAGGGCTGTACATTTAAGTCATCTGCTCTGAGGACTTTGTGTCAGAGAGTTACCGTAGGGGATTCTATTTTGTTGTTGTTGCGTTCTTGTGACGTCTTTCGAGCGTTAATTAACTGCATTTGTTAATGATTCTATGAGTGTAATTAATAGTAACACTGAGTGAGGGTGCACATACGTAACTGGTCAGTTGACTGTTTCTCTTACATAACTGGTCAGTTGACTGTTTTCTCTTACATAACTGGTCAGTTGACTGTTTTCTCTTCTCTACTCTTCGCGTTATCATTATTCTGGTGAGCTGATTATTTTCTCCTTTACTATTTGCATGTATCATATCGTAGTGAATTGATTAAGTTTCTCCTTTACTCTTTGCAGATACCGTATTTTGGTGAGTTGATTAATTCCTCCCTATGGCTATGCAAATAATGTGAATTTCCATAACAACAATTAAGCCAATAGCGCATTAAGCCAATAGTGCATTTAAGAACGCGAACGGCCACCGAAAACGAAACAGGAAAAGTTGAGAAATAGAGCTTGTCTGTGTCTTTGAAAAATGGGTACAGCTTTACTGCTTGTAACATTGTAAGAGATATTTTGTATAATAGCGAAGTTATAACTTCTATTGTTAAATTGATTGTTCATAGTCCTAGGGGAAAATTAGTATAAGTTACTAATATATAGTTTTTTTTTTAATGGGGTTAAATATCTTGCTGTGAACTGGCAGACATAAAATAAAACATTGAATGATTTGAGTTTTTACTCGTCTGCTTGTTTGTTTGATTGTTTTAGTTGGGTGGGGGTGGGAGCACTCGATCATGCAGTAAGTAAGTAAACACGGTGCTTAACGTCCACAGAAACCGTAAGGCTTATTAGGGAAGGGGAAAATGGGGGAAAGGGGGTATGGAGGTGAGGGAAGAGGGAGAGTATATACCTATCGCTACACTGTCACCACCAGAATGACCTGCATTAAGATGGGCAGCGATGAGAGCCATTTTAACGTTTCATTAATTGTGAGGGACAAAGTCACAGACCGTGTCCACAAACCACAACTTTTGAAGAGAAAGGAGAGCCGAAGCGGTATCGAACCGAGGTCCTTCCGCTTACCAGCCTACCGCCTTACCGCTAGGCCAAATCGGCTCTCACTCGATCATGCCTGGACATTTTGAAGTAAATACGGCTAGGTCGAGGTCAGCACTCTGTTCACCCCCCAGGGGATGTTGGTAATGTCTAACGACCCCCACCTGTCTGGAATCTCAGGGTTGTCGTTTGGTTTCACTTTCACATTTGCTGTCTTGTTCTTCTGCCATGTCCTGTTGCTCTCACCGTCTTGCCATTTTTCAACTTCAGTTCAAATTAATTTTATTCGTCATAATAAATTAATAAAATCAAAATTTGTCTTCTGGTCCACCCAAAGTCCAAACAGAGCACTAAGCAATCAATCAGTTCCAAATAACAGAGGCAGAAGTGACAGCATAGATGTCATGCAAAGAGAAAGTAAAACGTCGCCTCTGAGACATTATAAGCGTACAGTCATTCATTACTCATAATTATTCCTACCTAGAAGGGGCATCATCCTTCGTTGCCTCTCAGTCACAGCGGAAACCAGTGCCCACACCCATAAGTAGTCACGCCCACAACCACGTTAAAATAATAAGATTATCATAAAATACGTTGTTAATATTAGCATGGCATCAAGATCTCACGGTGGCAACCCCCCCCCAAAAAAACAACAACAACAAAACACACAACACACACACACACACACACACACACACACACACACACACACACACACACACACACACACACACACACACACACACACACACACACACACACACACACACACACACAAACAAACAAACAAACAAACAAACAAAAAACAACACAAAACAACAACAAAACAATTACTTATTTTGTCTGCCATTGGTCCATTCTCCTGACCTTTCCCCCCAAAGTATTCTCAAAACGTTTCCGTTAATTGATAGATTATTTGTGTCTGGCTTTTGTTGAGCAGCTAGGAGATGATAGCTGGTAGATAATATGGGCTGCTTGCTGCCGTATGGCACTGGTATTTCCCATTACGCATCTTTATAATCTTCTTTTTTATATTATTGTTCTTGTCCATTGATTGTTTTCTCTTTAATCTTGTATCGATAAATTAGACGGAATGATCGAGGATACCAGCATGCCCTAGCCATCTATGTTTAAAGTTTTAACAAGCGCAATATTGAAGATACTAACTTTGTGTTTTATGTTTGTATGTGTATGTTTTGTTTTATATATGTGCATGGATATAATTTGTAAAATTTAGTCGTACTAAGTACGGTTAACAGGACGTTAAAATCCAATCACTGACTTACAAGATTTGATCCGAGAAAGGGTTTACATATTAGGGGAGTTTTGAAATCCGCATTTCTGCATTTGAAGTGACCCTGTGCAGTTGACGGGACATTAAAATCCACTTACTAACTAACTCACTCTCTTGCAGAGAGCTGCCATGAATCTCTCCGTGTTTCAGACAACTACCTGGAGCAGCAACAGTTCATCACCAGGTAGGCCTATTGACACGCGTCTGTCCAAAGATTTTATTGATAATCTTCGGTCTTTTTTGGTTTTCTGGTAAACCAACTGGTAGAGTGCTGACTTTTTATTTCGGGACGGGAGGGGGGGCCAAGGGGGGTTACCAAACCGATACTAACTTGTTTCGCAGACGTTTTGATGGAACCAATGGCACAGGGGAGCGGGGATAGCTCAGTGGTTAGCGCGCCGGACTCGTGATTGAAAGGTCGCGGGTTCGAGTCCAGGCAAGAGCGATGGGAGAATTTTCTTCTCCAGGGCCAGCTTTCTGTGCTGACTTTTCATTTCGATATCCGTTCCAAAACTGAGGCGCAAAATTCACAGACGCCGTGGTTTGTCTAACTCATCTACTAAGTGATCGTTCAATGTCACTTTACGTCCGCAGAGACTGTACAGAGTATTAGGGACAGGGGGCTCAGGACGGCCACCTCAACTCTCACACAGCTCCTGAGCTCTGACCAAAGCTTTTTTTTCTCTCTTAAAAAAAAAAAAAAAAAATCCCATTCGTTATCCTGAGAACACTCTGTGCGGTTGACGGAACGTTAAAATACAAGAACTCTTATCCTTTATTTTTCTTGCCTTGTCCGTTACGCCACTGTTGGGGGATTCAGGTGGGGTTGTTAACTCCCTTGACTTTTGCCAGGCATCGCTTAAGTCCCTTGGCTGCTTTTACTTCCGGTGGGTACTTTCTTCACAATGGAAGGCGGTGACAGTGAATTTGCGAATTTTACACTGCCAACTTTAAAGGCATTTTTGGAGGCCCGTAGTCATAATGTGTCTGGCAATAAGCAATAACTTGTTGCTCGTGCTATAGGATGCCCCAAAACGCATTTTTTTTACGAACTCGCGATCTTCTGGTCAGCCAAAAAACGACGCAAAGACACTTTTTTCCCACCCTCCATCCCCTTTCCACGGTAATTTTTGCAATTGCAACAGTATTGGCATTTGTACTGCTTCGCGATTCTAGTTCAACTTCCAATGTTATACACAGCGTGAAGCAACGCCTACTCAGAAATCGGCCCGGAAGTGCGCTGCGACCTCTCGCGACGTCTTGCGCGAAAGATTACAAAGCGCATTCACTCTAGCAAACCAGCTTCGCTGAATCGCCCAATATATAGCGGGTTCTGCAAAATGTGAGCCATCGTAGTTCAGGAGCTGTGTGAGAGTCGAGGTGTCCGTCCTGGGCTGTCCATCCTAACGAGCCTTATGGTTTCCGTGGACGTAAAGCAATATTGAACCATGCTTCGGCATTGGTCTCAGCTTGTCCCTAATATGTCAACCGACATCCGAGGACATTAAGCATCACCTGAAGAAGGAAAAGAAAAGTGAGCCGGTTCGAATCCGCTTTGGCTCTCTCCCCCCCCCCGCCCCCCCTTCTCAAAAGGTTGTGGTTTGTAGACATTGTCTTGTGACTTTGCCCCTCACAGTTAATGAAACATTAAAATGGTTCGCATCGCTGCCCATCTTAATGCAGAAGACATTCTGGTGGTGACAGTGTGGCGATAGAAAAGAAATCTGACACAAAAATGACTGCTAGCGTTCTAAACCTGTGTTTGGATAGTGTGGTGATAGGTATATAATCTCCCTGTGTTTGGAAAGTGTGGTGATAGGTATATAATCTCCCTGTGTTTGGATAGTGTGGTGATGTATATAACTCCCTGTGTTTGGACAGTGTGGTGATAGGTATATAATCTCCCTGTGTTTGGACTAGTGTGGTGATAGGTATATAATCTCCCTGTGTTTGGATAGGTGGTGATAGGTATATAATCTCCCTGTGTTTGGATAGTGTGGTGAAGGTATATAATCTCCCTGTGTTTGGACAGTGTGGTGACAGGTATATAATCTCCCTGTGTTTGGACAGTGTGGTATAGGTATTAATCTCCCTGTGTTTGGATATGTGGTGATAGGTATATAATCTCCGTGTGTTTGGACAGCGTGGTGACAGGTATATAATCTCCCTGTGTTTGGATATTGTGGTGACAGGTATATAATCTTCCTGTGTTTGGATAGTGTGATGATAGGTATATAATCTCCCTGTGTTTGGATAGTGTGGTGAAGGTATATAATCTCCCTGTGTTTGGATAGTGTGGTGACAGGTATATAATCTCCCTGTGTTTGGATAGTGTGGTGATAGGTATATAATCTCCCTGTGTTTGGATAGTGTGGTGATAGGTATATAATCTCCCTGTGTTTGGATAGTGTGGTGATAGGTATATAATCTCCCTGTGTTTGGATAGTGTGGTGATAGGTATATAATCTCCCTGTGTTTGGATAGTGTGGTGATAGGTATATAATCTCCCTGTGTTTGGATAGTGTGGTGATAGGTATATAATCTCCCTGTGTTTGGACAGTGTGGTGATAGGTATATAATCTCCCTGTGTTTGGATAGTGTGGTGATAGGTATATAATCTCCCTGTGTTTGGATAGTGTGGTGATAGGTATATAATCTCCCTGTGTTTGGATAGTGTGGTGATAGGTATATAATCTCCCTGTGTTTGGATAGTGTGGTGATAGGTATATAATCTCCCTGTGTTTGGATAGTGTGGTGATAGGTATATAATCTCCCTCCCCCTTCCTCTTCCCGAGAGAGCCGATGAGGCCTAGCGGAAGGCGTTAGACACTCGGTTCGATACCGCTTCGGCTCTCTTTCTCTTCAAAGTTGTGGTTTGTGGACTAAGCCTGTTTACTTATTAATTCCTCTTCCCTTGAGCCGGTTTGGCCTGAGTAAGGCGTTAGGCTGGTAAGCGGAAGGACCACGGTTCGATACCGCTTCGGCTCTCCTTTCCTTCAAAAAGTTGTGGTTTGTGGACACTGTCTTGTGACTTTGTCCATCACTTCCTACTGAAACATTAAAATGGCTCTCATCGCTGCCCATCTTAATGCAGGAATCATTCTGGTGGTGACAGTGTAGCGATAGGTATATAATCTCCCTCTTCCTCCCCACCTCCAAACCCCCTTTCCCCCATTCTCCCCGCCACTAATAAGCCTTATGGTTTCTGTGGACATTAAGCACCATGTTTACTTACTTACCTCTTCCCGTCCCTATCAAGCCTTATGGTTTCTTGGACGTTATGCACCATATTTACTTACTTACTTGCATCGCTAATGCCTCCACTGTGTGCCAGGTGTTGGCAGAGGCAGAGATTCCAGTCAATACGATGACATCACCCTACCAATGACTACTGCAATACCATCAGAGGCCGAGCCGCAGACGCTGGCGGAGCGACTGCTGTTGCTGTCGAAAGAGCAGCGACTTGAGGCGGAGCAGATTCTGCTGGTCATCCGTTACGTCATCTTCGCCATCGCCCTGCCCGCCACCATGACCAGCATCGTCGTCTTTGCGCAGCGGGAGATGCGCGGCGCCACCAGCGTCTACGTCATCGGGCTGAACGTGGCCCAGCTGCTTTACATCATCACCAACGTCGTGGGCAGAGTGATGTACGTTGCTGTAGAGAACCCCTTCAACAACTACGCTTACATCCTCTACAGGTTGGTCAGTGTTGGCACTTAAGGTGGGAGCGTATCGGTTCTCCTCGGTTGTTGAATTGCAAAACTTGTTCTGAAAGGAAAACCGAACCGAAGAAGCATCTGATCTAGGGCCATGTTGATAGAAACGGATTTAAAAAAAATTCGCACAGCAGTTTTTAACTCGAATTCTCAACCTTTAAATTTTTTTATCTTTTTTGTTTTGTTTTTGAGATCAACGTTTGAAATTAAAGTCCCGT
>JABMCL010002018.1:1040000-1080000 GCA_018857735.1 Alviniconcha marisindica
CCTTAAGATGGCGTACAGTCGCTCCGCCGAGACGAAAGACATGACCAGGTAGGACGCCCGCCTCACCACGATGGACAGGTAGGACGAGATGTAGACGCTACCACAGACCAGAACAACGTTTGTGACAAAAACTCGAACAAAGTTCAAGTTTATGAATTTAATAAATACATCAAGTAACAAAGCATGCATGTCAATAATTATACATTTACATTATTACAAGTGGTAACAATAATGATGACCACGTGCCCATTATGCATAATATATTCCTCACACATGTATATCTTATGACTTGGGCAAAGGGGGTACGTGTCAGATGTAGGCGCCTGCATAATGTTTCTTTTGATGGTCTTGTTTTACTAATAATGATGTGTATTTGAAGGTGAATACTCTGTCATGTTAGTTTATTGTTGTTGTTTTTTGTGGGAGTCTGTCCGCTGTCTGCTGTATGTAACTTTAAGTGAGCAAGGGCATACAGTCAGGATGTGTAGTGGGGCTGTAAGGGACCTGCCTCAATGGATCTCTCTGAGTCAGTCCTCCCTAGGTGACGCCAGCTCGCGTCCCTTTAGGTCAATCATCAAAGAGGTCGCGGTATGCGGCAGGCAAACTATGGTTAAAGTAAGACTCTTTTGTTGGTGGTGTTGTGTTTGTTGTGTTGTTCTCTTAACTTTATGTATTATTATTTTATGAGCCCGCCATGACCACAGCAAAATTGCCCCTTGTGGGATGATTAAAGTTTTTTTAATTGAATTGAATTGACACCTGACAGTTCGATCTGTCTGTTATCGTCCTTGCCCCCCCCCCCCCTCCCCCTCTCTCTCTCTGGAACCCCGAAGGGAGGCCGGGGATGTCTGATGTCTCCTCCTGTCTGGAATCTCAGGGCTGTCATTTGATTCCCCTTTCTATATCTCCTCTCTTCTTTTTTTTCCTGCCTAGTCATCTTGCTCTTTCTGTCTTGTCATTTTTCTGCTAATGGTCCATTCTCCATGACTTTTTTCTCTCAGAAAACTCTCAAATATTTTCGTTAAGGTTAGGCTTTTTGTATGGCTCTTGTTGAGCAGCTAGGAGATGATAGTTGGTAGGTGGTATGTGCAGCTTGCTGCCATATGGCACTGGTATTTGCTATTATGCATTTATATCACTTTTTTTAAATGTAATATTGTGTCTGTCCATACCTTTCTTAAATATTTTTTTTAACCTGGTATCGATAAATTAGACGGAATGGTCGACGATACCAGCATGTCCTAGCCTTATGTGCTCTTTTAACAGGGGTAATATTGAAGGGACTAACCTTTGTGTCTGATGTTTGTGTATGTATGTTTTATGTTTGCGAAGTGATTGGTTTTGTAGACTGACTTGACAGAGGGTTGATATATATATATATATATATATATATATATATATATATAATATATATATATATATATATATATATATATATATATATATATATATATATAATATAATGTGAGAAGATTGAAATGTGTATTTGTTTATGACCTGAGTTTAACTGTCCTGAGGTGACCCTGTGTGGTTGACAGGACATTAAAATCCAATTACTACTACTACTCTGTAGTAGGGGGGAGGGGGGGGGGGGGGGGGGAGGGGGAGGGGGGGGGGGGGGGGGGGGGGGGGGGGGGGGGGGGGGTGAGGAAGAGCAGGATTCCTCAGGGTGCAACCATAATGATTCACTCTTTAACAATGAAGCACAGAAAGAAAGAAAAATTGGCTTGTGACGTAACTGATACTTTTCCCACACATGTGGGTCGTGTGTATGGCGTCACTAATACAGGCTGCTGGACACAAAATAGCACCTCTCACGGTCGTGTTTTCGCGACTTTCAAAGGTAGAAACTTACTGATAGTACTATTAGTCGAGTGAAAAACACACATTTGATTCCGTTTCTGTCGATATGGCTCGAGATGTTTCCTCGGTTAGGTTTCCTTTCAACAACACGACATGCAGTTGAACGACCGAGAAGAACCGATACGCTCCCATCTTAAGTGCCAGCACTGACCAACCTGTAGAAGATGTAAGTGTAGTTGTTGAAGGGGTTCTCAAAAGCTGTGTACATCACTCTGCCCACGACGTTGGTGATGATGTAAAGCAGCTGGGCCACGCTCAGCCCGATGACGTAGACGCTGGTGGCGCCGCGCATCTCCCGCTGCACGAAGACGACGATGTTGCAGATGGTGGCGGGCAGGGCGATGGCGAAGATGACGTAACGGATGACCAGCAGAATCTGCTCCGCATCAAGTCGCTGCTCCTTTGACAGCAGCAGCAGCCGCTCTCCCAGCGTCAGCGGCTCGGCCTCTGACGTCAGCACAGTCGTCATCGGTGGCGTGACGTTGCCTGCACCTGCCACGCAACACGTCATGATACTCGCTGTAGACACATCGCATTATTTCACCCTTTGGCCCCCGCCTTGTGTATTCCACCTCTGGCACATGTAGTTGTGGGTTTGTAGGTGGCGTAGGTGCTGAATTATGGAATAAAACCAACAAGGGTATAGCCACGTCGACAAAAATATTTTTTATCGTTGGCATAACGTGACTCAGATACTGAGTAAAATGACTCTTCTGGTCGTGTTTACAACTGAACTGACGATCGCTCAGAACAGTCATTGCAGTTGCAATGACAGAATCGTGTTTGTAATTAATTCACCGTCGAACAGTCTAGTTTAAAACTGGAAGGGAGTGTGAAGAGGAAAGTTCAAATGAAGAAGTTCGTAAAGTTGATTGAATCAAACCACAGCTTGGCTGCATCTGGCGACATCGTTTTGGAAGGTAGACGTGTTCTAAACATAAGCTTCCAGGGTGCCAGTCACCTCAACACTTCATCCAGTCAGAACGTCAAAATTTGCAATTTTCGTGGAAAACCCAAAGAGTGATCGCCATGTTTTTCTCACAATAAAAGCATTGCAAGTGGAACAAAAGACTCTTTGGTTCCAAACAAAACTTTTCAAAATATTGTATGAGGCACATTTCTTGATGACGAGAGATATTAGGTGTCATTTGGATAAGGCAAATAACATTCATTTGATTGATGAATCGGAATTATGCTTTCCACCAGCTACCACAGTACCAAATGGTGGTCAGATCGAAATCGTGTGAAGAAGCGGGACTTAGGACTCAGGGCGGAACCCCTCTATACTGAAGATGAGACCATCACTGCTTGAAGACAAATGCACCCAAAAGCAGGCCTGAACATTGGTCTCCATTAAAACTTTTGCCAAACCCATCAGTATCAGTTGGAATACCCCTCCTCCCTCCTCCAAAAGAAGAAAACACACACACACACACACACACACACACACGCACGCACGCACGCCAACGCACACGCACCCACGCACGCACGCACGCACGCACGCACACACACACGCACGCACACACACAACACACACACACCACACACACACACCACACACACACACACACACACACACACACACACACACACACACACACATCACACACACCACCACACACACACACACACCCCCACCACACACACACACACACCACACACCACAACACAACAACAACAACAAAACCCCCAAACAAAACAACAAAACAAACAAACAAGAACAGCTATAGCAGTAATAATGATAATAGTAACAAAGACCGTCCACATACTGATACCTGATAACGAACTGTTGTCGCCCCATGTTGTCCGAAAGGCAGCGAGATTCATGGCTGTTCATTGCAACAGATCACAGACCATTATTTATTTATATTCATTTTCAGTGTCACTTGCCTGATTGAACACTACCACCACCACCACCTAACCAAAAACAGCAAAGCAACGAAGAATCCAAAAAGTAAACCAACAAGTCTTTGCATGAACCTTTTGATGTTATGCTTACTTCATAAGCCATAAGCCAAGTTTAAAGGAACAAACCTCAAAACGTGATTCATCCAAAAAGGTAGAAGAGATCAAAAGAAAAACTTGAAAGCAGAAATTTGGACCCAAACACAAATTATTATTTTAACACGGACACGCAGTATACACATTTTCGGGGAAATTCCCTTTATCAAGCCACAAAAACGACACTTAAACAACAGATAAACGGTACTAGACCAGAATGGTGATGATGGCATGACACATAAAGGACGAGTTCAAAAAGAGATTGCAGTCGTAGGGAATTAACAAATATCTGACACAGAATGACCGGTAGAGTTCTAAAACAAGATCCAAACACAAAAAGGTTCAAACGAACGCTTATTTATTTGAACACGGACACGCAGTATGCAAATTTTCGGGGAAATCCCCTTGATCAAGCCACAAAACGACACTTAAACAACAGATAAACGGTATTCGCTTTAAAAAGTCCAGCTGATTTCAAGTTTGAATTCGAATTCGATGTTGAACTTCGTGAGTATAACGAGTGGTGGGACAGGTTGTACGAAACATCTTGAAGCATCACACCTGGCCTAACAACCGCCCTGCGGCCTTTTTGATCTTGCGCTTTGTGTGACGTAAGCACCGACTTCTCTTGCCGAGTCATTCACGCGAAGAACGTTGTCGTTTTCTTGAACTATGGTTGCCTCTTATACGTTTTGGTTCTATCAGTTTAGCCTAGACTTTGTGAGAACAAGAACGGCAGGTGTCCCAGCTAGAGACGGATGACGAGACGTTGTCGTTTTCTTGAACTATGGTTGCCTCTTATACGTTTTGGTTCTATCAGTTTAGTTTGCGATTATACGGGAAGCCACACGCATAACGTCTGGAAGGTAGGAGAGTGCTGGGTTATTTCGTGTCATTGTCATTGTTGTTGTCTGTTTGTTGTTTTTGTTTCTTTGTGTGTGTGTGTGTGTGCGTGTGTGTGTGTATGTGTGTGTGTGTGTGCGTGCGTGCGTGCGTGCGTGCGTGCGTGCGCGCGTGCGTGTGTGCGTGCGTGCGTGCGTGCGTGGTGGTGTGTGTGTGTGGTGTGTGTGTGTTGTGTGTGTGTGGTGTGTGTGTGTGTGTGTGTGTGTGTGTGTGTGTGTGTGTGTGTGTGTGTGTGTGTGTGTGTGTGTGTGTGTGTGGTTTTTCTTTGATTATTTTAGCCTAGACTTTGTGAGAACAAGAACGGCAGGTGTCCCAGCTAGAGACGGATGACGAGACTAGCTGCACACAAGAACGACAGGTGTCCCAGCTCATCCGTGTTGCACGCAACCGTAGTTACTTGTATCGAGCACAGACGTCGCGTGCTCACGTCGCCCCGAGGAACAAAATAAATTAAGATACCGCAGCTGAGCTTTGAGCCAGCTGTAATACCTGTAGGTGCTCCAACAGGCAATCAACAGGTTTAAAACAACAACAACAACAACACCCCCCCCCCCCACCCCCCGCACACACACAGCAAAACAAACAAACAAACAAAAAGCAACAACAAACAAACCGATTTTCCCCCTCGATTTTTAATTTATATTTTGATCTTCTACCTGTTAGAATAATGCAGGCATACTCGGACAGAAAGATAGCTCCTTAACAAAATGAAAACACACAAAGGGTTAAAACACACACACACGCTTATTTCAGTTATATAGCACAAGACCTGTGTTAATTTTTAGTGAAAACACCTTTTTCAAGCAGCGATGAAACAGCTGTCAGGAAAGAAATCTGATCTCCTTAGCTTTCAGTTGGTGAAAAAGTTTTGAAGGACAATGTTAACCTTTTGTGTGTTTGGATGCTGTTTCAGAACGCGGGCAGTCGACGGCTTTTGTTTCAGGTTTTGCTTGTTTTTGTTTTGTTTGTTTGTTTGTTTCTTTGATCCCCTTTAACACAGCACTGTCCGCCACGACTGCGTGATTTCAGGAGGAAAACGCAATTAATCCAGTCTTCTGCCTCTTCTCCTTTCTCGATCACACAATTAGAAGGGATTCACAGTTCATCAGTGACGCCACGTTAATGACGGAGGAGCACCGGGAAGAGATCAAGTTTAACGAATCGTACGGACAGGAAGTAGAACGGCAGAAATCCTGGCGAGAGGAGACGTAGACATGCTGACCCAGTTCAATGTTGATTTACGTCCACAGAAACCTCAAGGACTATTAGGGTCGGGGAGCCCAGGACGGCCACCTCGACTTTCACACAGCTCCTGAGCTCGAAGTCCGTTCAATGTTGCTTTACGTCCACGGAGACCGTATATACAGACTATAAAATTAGGGACGGGGAGCCCAGGACGGCCACCTCGACTTTCACACAGCTCCTGAGCTCTGTGTCTCTTCAATGTTATTTCACGTTCACATGCAGACCGTACGGACTATAAAATTAGGGGCGGGAAGCCCAGGAGCTGTGTGAAAGTCGAGGTGACCGTCCTGGGCTTTCCGTCCTAACGAGCCTTATGGTTTCTGTGGACGTAAAGCAATATTGAACCATGCTCACGCACTGGTCACAGTTTGTTCCTAATATGTCAACCGATATCCGAGGACATTAAACTCTACATTATCATCACCCAGGACGGTTATACGGACGTATACAGGGTTCCAGGCGAGATCAAGAGGAGGGAGGTGGAGGTGGACCCTCAAGTTAGCCCAGAAGAGATCATGAGCAGGGAGGTGGAGCTGGACCCTCAAGTTACCCCAGAAGAGATCATGAGAGGGAGGGGACTGGACCTAAGTTAGAAGAGATCATGAGCAGGGAGGTGGAGCTGGACCTCAAGTTGCCCAGAAGAGATCATGAGCAGGGAGGTGGAGCTGGACCCTCAAGTTAGCCCAGAAGAGATCATGAGCAGGGAGGTGGAGCTGGACCCTCGTAGCCAGAAGAGATCATGAGCAGGGAGGTGGGGGGACCCTCAAGTTAGCCAGAAGAGATCATGGCAGGGGTGGGCTGGACCCTCAAGTTAGCCCAGAAGAGATCATGAGCAGGGAGGTGGAGCTGGACCCTCAAGTTAGCCCAGAAGAGATCATGAGCAGGGAGGTGGAGCTAGGCTGCAAAGTTGGACTTCTTTCGCTTCGGGTTGTTCCTCAACAGCAGTGCGACGGACATTGTCCTTGTGACTCTGCCCAGCACGGCAGTAGTGAAACAGCAATTGCGCAGTGCACTAGTCGCTGCGCAAGGCGAGGGGACACCGCCTTAACACTTCCATTGTTCTGGCGGCGGTCCACGGTCTCTCCGGTCTTTTTCGGGCGGTATCCGCGGTCGAGCCTGAACTCACTCTCTCGCCCTCTTCCCCCCGTCCCTAATAAGCAACCTCGCTTCTGTGGACGTAAAGCAAAACGTTCCCAGGACGTCCACCTCGACTTTCACACGGCTCCTGATCTCGGATTCTGACCTCGAGAGAGGGAACCTTTCATTGCTTTGGGTTCTTCCCGGTGTGAAGTTCAACCTCTGCGCCCACCGTGCCCCGTTTGCTGCAGTTCACTTTTGTTCGTTTGTTTGTGATTGATAGCTGTGTGGTTCGTGTTACACTGGACTTACTAATAATCACGACACGAGAAGAGGCGAGGCGCCGTGCAGTTTCATTAACAGTCATTGTACAACAATACAGCTTTATTGTCTCTGTGTAGAGAAATTTGCCGTCTGGCTCGTCATTTACATAAAACATGCAATATATTTTACAATAAAACATGAACAATTAATAATACGTAATAGTAATATGTTCATTATTATTACGTTCACTTGAGTTGGAACGCGCTTTATTAAGCGTAATCTGTTATTATTATGTTTTTGTTTTTTGTTTATTAGTTTTCTCTGAAAAGTGGATCGAACCGACGCCCTGTCTAACGTCCTTACCGCCGGGCCAAACCGACCCTCAGTTTTTCTTCCCTCAGCTGAGCTTCAACCGCCTTCCCGACACTGGCGGCTGCTGCAAGGAGACAAGCGGGGAGTGGATGGCGTGTCTGTCTTACTGTTGATGCGCACCATGGATTTCTGTAGCCTGCCTCTGTCACCGTCGTTTTTATGTGCAAGGCTTCGGCTGGTTCTCGGTCCTCGGGACACACCCTTAGGGAGTCATGTGTGTATGTGTGTGTGTGTGTGTGTGTGTGTGTGTGGTGTGTGTGGGGTTGTGTGTGTGTGTGTGTGTGTGTGTGTGTGTGTGTGTGTGTGTGTGTGTGTGTGTGTGTGTGGGGGTGTGTGGAGAGAGAGAGAGAGAGAGAGAGAGAGAGCAGAGAGAGAGAGAGAGAGAGAGACAGAGAGAGAGACAGAGACAGAGAGAGGGGGAGGGAGAGGGGGAGAGAGAGAAAGAGAGAGAGAGAGAAAGAGAGAGAGAGAGAGAGAGAGAGAGAGAGAGAGAGAGAGAGAGAGAGAGAGAGAGAGAGAGAGAGAGAGAGAGAGAGAGAGAGAGAGGTTTCTCGACCCAGCCCTCCAATATTTTTAGTTTTTACATCGATCCTCTTTCTACGTTTATTTCACTCTGTATATATATATATATTTATATAGCTAATATTCGCGTGGGGGATTAGGGCGAGTTGGGCGGGAGGAACAAACTGGTTTTCGATTTTTTGAAATGTTACAAACATAAATATCTTTTAAAAAAAGAAAGAAAAAGAAAAAAGAAAAAAATGCATTACGTTTTAGTTTTTTTAAATGAAAGAAACTAAACGAACTTTATCACGTGTTTTTTTATATTGACTTTTCATTTGCACGTCTCCCCTCTTTAATAACGAGCCAACATTGTTCCCGTGATGACCTTTGTTCACGCTAATGAGGTGATATTAAAATGTTTGTTTGGTCTGAGGTCACCCTGTGCGGTCGAGAAAAGTAACTGTTAATTAATTAAATACAAACAACAAAAATTCAGTTATTGTATTTATCGGAGAAGTGGTCGATTCGTTCGTGTTATTTTGTCCGTTATTGGGATATTTCTTGCTCAAGGATCTTTACTGATCTAGCTGTTATTCATGAAGCTATCCTTTTGTTTTTCGTTTCTTCACAAACACTGGCACCCCCCCCCCCCCCGGCGCCTTTGTTCTGTTTTTTAAATATTCATTTGTTCTTGTAAAAACCGTTTGTTTGTTCATCATTTATTATTGATTCTTTCCCTGATTTCAAACCTTTGTTGGTTAGGTTGTAGTCTTCAGGTCCACCACGTCGCCCCACAGCTGTTCTTGCAGCGTTGCTCCGTGGGGCCACTGCTGCCTTCTTGCTTCTACGAAGAGGGGGCAGAACTGCAGAACTTGCTCTGGGGACTGTGGTCCTGTCTGGCGTGGGCAGCCATCGGTATGTCCCGGCCCTAGACGGCACAGGTGTCGGAGCAGGCGGCAGTGTCCAGCTCCAAGACGGAAGATGGCGGTCTGCCGCTGCCGCTGCCGCTGAAGGCGGTGGATTGGGTCCTTGCGGCTTTCTGGGACGGGGTGGACTGTCTGGGAATGTGAACCCCAACCGTTTGACGCACAAAGCGTGTCGAGTGTTTTATCTGTTCCGTGTGCACGACTGCCGGTTCCCAAGGGGGCCAACAGCTCTACCGTTGTTCGCTTTTTGAGGATAGTAACTCAAGTTTCATTTGAAAAAGTAACGTAAGTATGTTGTGGCTTTTGTTTTGCAAAAAGAGAACTGAGATTTAGATTTCAGTTTAATGTACTGCACGACTTTAATCGTCGTTTTTCTGCAGATCACTTTTGTTCGTTTGTTTGTGATTGATTTGTCTGCTTGTCCGTTGGACACCGACCTGCGTCTTTCTTCGGTGTCTGACACTGTACCTGAATCTGTTGACCCTAACCAAAGTTATGATCATGCAAAATCTGAAAGACCTTCCTCAAACAGTATCCAAGATAAAGCCAATGATAGTTTTTTTTGGTTTAATCAGCAAACACATCAATTATCACCCCATGACCACACGTGAAAGTCAAAACTAGTGGCTTATTCATGACCGAGTCTGTGCAATTATCAATCACACAAAGTGTCAGCGTAACCGGATCAGAACACTTTCCTTCTTCATTAAACCTGCTTCCAGACACTCTAGGCATTCAACAAACTGCAACAGTAGAAGTACATTTTCATTTCTCACCGTTTAACTGTTGTTTCGTGGCTTTGAAACAGTGGCTTACCCCGAAAACTTGGTCATGCTTTGTATTGTCCTATGAAATTAAGGCCATTTTATGCCTTTATGTTGGCCCGACATCTGAAGACATTACACCCCACATCATCATCACCGTTGATGTGCTTGGACCCGCTTCATTTAGTTGTGACCTTGAAATAACCTTGGTCAAGGTCACTGAAAGTGGTATAAACAGGTAAAGCTCAATAAGTAGTACCCGTGAGCCGGTTTGGCCTAGCGGTAAGGCGTTAGGCTGGTAAGCAGAAGGACCTCGGTTCGAATCTGCTTCGGCTCTCCTTTCTCTTCAAAAGTTGAGGTCTGTGGACACTGTCTTGTGACTTTGTCCTCACAGTTATGAAACATTAAAATGGCTCTCATCGCTGCCCATCTTAATGCAGAAGTCATTCTGGTGGTGACAGCCGCGTAGCGATAGGTATATAATCTCCCTCTTCCCCATCTCCATACCCTCTTCCCCCCCCCCCTTCTCCCCATCCCTAATAAGCCTCATGGTTTCTGTGGACGTTAAGCACCATGTTTACTTACTAAGTAGTACCACCATGCAGCTGACCTCATTTATGGCAGCTGAGAAAATCACAACGTTAAAGTTTTCAACATCCTGGACATTTTAACCAGCCAGCCGGACAGCTCTAAATGGATCATTACACAGATTCACATTTTTTTCATGGCAGTAAATAAATACATAAATAAAGGGAACGAAGAACAGCTGGCAAACCAAATGCATTCACTCGCTTCCTTTCAAAACCACGCGACATGGTGCCAGATGTACGTGAGAATATTGCCATTCTTCCAAAACTGTACAATGTAAGCATAAGCTCCTGTACACAATCACTTTTCATTTGAAAAGTACACTTCTCAACAGTTCTTTTTTTCAATCTACATTTTCAGAACAGTCATGTACACAACAGAAAAATAAATTATTACAATATAAATTTGCACAATTGAGAGAGAGAGAGAGAGAGAGAGAGAGAGAGAGAGAGAGAGAGAGAGAGAGAGAGAGAGAGAGAGAGAGAGTTCATGCAAATTTCAGTTTTGATCCAGATGTCAGCCGACCCCTCATTACATCCCATTTTCTCCCTCTGAAAGTTCACTTTTTATCAACAACCAGGAAGCACCTACAGTGTAGTACATAACAGATTATGCATAGTGATACTGTAGCAACACATATCACAAGGTAAACTCACACAGGACTACAAATGCAAGTACTGTATTTGGAATAAAAGAAAAAACTAAACAACTAATGATGTCTCAAAGACAAAGAGGAACAGAGACATTCCATTGTTACCCCAGTAGACAGACCAAGCGGACAAGAAGTACGGAAAATGCACTAACCAAAAAGAAGATAGGGAGCAGAGACAAAACAGTTCAATGCTTTGACAAAAAGTGTCTTTGTACACAACAAAATCTTTGTACACAACAAGATAACTAACACTAACAAAGAAGACAGGGAAAACAAAAGAAAAAGAAAGACACAAGACGAAGTCAGTAAAAATTAACAAGTCTTCTTCTTGCTTCTTTCTTCATCTCCCTTTTCAGCTGCCTTGTTAGTATTACCATCATTATTTTGTTCCCGACAAAGACATTTTTATTTACACACTCATCTGTTTTGTGTCCCTATCCCCATCTTCTCTTGGTGAGTATACCTTCCTTTTCTTTTTCGATTGGTCTTTCTCACCAGCAGTTATTCAGGTGTGTTTTTCGCAGTAAATAGAGAGGATGATTCATTTAATGTCAAACTGGCTCCTTAAGGGCATTGGCAGGAAGCAACGGTCCAGTTGGACGGAGAAGGAGCCTATACTTAAAGCCACACAGTGACCATCAATACCATTACTGGGTCACAAAGTGAGCCATATTAATGTTGTTGTTTTTAAACTGCGGATGACAATGTCACTACGCAGATTGTCCGTATACTACAGATTGTAAAGACAATGCCTGCCATGTAGATCTGAACCAAAGTCAGCTGAAGTGGATTTGAAACATAGCCAGTCAGAGTGGATTTGAACCAGAGCCCATCTGCCTACTTGCCTGGTGCCTCACCATTAGGCCAAACCCTCCCACAGTAGTGCATGGAGATAAAGTTCAATCCTCACTTTCTCTGTAGTTGTAACAACAATGCAGTTATGCACCCATCTCTTTCATCAAACTCTTAAAGAAAGACTTGGACAAAGTAGACGCATATATTGATATAACAAAGACGAATGTTTGCACTTGTAGTGATATGCAGAAATGCACATCATATCAAATTTGTGCTTTGAAGTGGTGGTCCCCAGCCTTTTACTGTGAAGTAATCAGCTGCAAGAAATCACACAGTATGGCCGACGCTAATAGACATGCATTAAAACAGAGCGTCTCTTTGCTTATCACAAATGACAATGACTTATAATACTGACTTTGAGTTCATAGAATGTCCCACCTTCTCACTGGCAAGATTGGCCTGAAGGCAGGCAAGGTTGATGTGGGTTCAAGCCACGTTTTTTCCGCAGCAGTGAAGCCAATGTATCATGATGGTTGACCAAATTTTCACTTGCTGGGCAGCTCACTGCAGAAGTTTTCTTTTATTGTGGTAACACCAGAGGCACTGCTTCTGAACCATACCTTCCAAAACCATTAAAAAAACACACACATCCTAACACCCAGCCACATCCAAAATCCATTCTGCATTGTGACCCTGCCGTCACAAATCAATGAAGGGAAATGTCAGATGGCTGGTAAGCTACCATCCTGAGAAGATCCTACACTGCTGCAGAAGCACTCTGATGGTGTTCAGTGATGCCTTTTCAAGGTATCACCTGATCTAACATGCATGCTTCATGCAAGTGTTTAAAACTGCAGCAATGTTTATAACAGAGCAAGACCAAGAGCGTCACCTCAGATTAGTGGACCACTGCTACGTCCATCTATGAATCCGCCAAAGTGGGTTCTCAGATGTTGAAGGCAGTGTGCTGTGCTCCTGGATCCACAACAAGCACACTTACTGTTGTAATGAAAAAGTTAACAACTAAAAAAAAAAAAAAAAAACTCATTTGCTCTTTTAATTTTATTTTAGATCATATTCATTTGTAGCATCCATATAATGTTCACACTCAACATCAATACAAATCAAAATGCCCCAACACCCATATCAATGCTCCTGTACGGCATTCATATGACTGTCCATACCAGACATCCACACCAGAAACAACACTCCTGCAGGCATTCGTCCAACACAAAAACAGCCATATCCATCTGGTGCAGCATGATCCTGTTCATTCAGACACAAAGCCATTTCACAGAAAATTAACACAGTGATAGAGTTGATCTCGTGCTGATATGTTCACATCTTGTAAAGTCCATAAACCATCAAACCATAAAATGACATCTTCCATCTGTTTTGAGCAAGACCTGGCACGCCAAACCTCACCCACCAGGAATCAGTGCTTCACTGAGTGTTTCCACAGCAACAGTACCAATCGGTCCTGTCCACAGGATAGGGACTGGCACACACCAGTCAACAGCTATCACTCTGTGTCAGTGAAGAAGCAGAGACAAGGGCCAGTCACGCAGTGTCACCAAAGAAGACAAAGGCAAGTCACAACAGTCACACAGTGTCACCAAAATGACAAAGGCCATTGGCCAGTCACACAGTGTCACCAAAGTGACAAAGGCCAGTCACAAAGTGTCACCAAAATGACAAAGGCCACCGGCCAGTCACAGCAGTCACCAAAATGACAAAGGCCATTGGCCAGTCACACAGTGTCACCAAAGTGACAAAGGCCAGTCACAAAGTGTCACCAAAATGACAAAGGCCACTGGCCAGTTACAGCAGTCACCAAAATGACAAAGGCCACTGGCCAGTCACACAGTGTCACCAAAATGACAAAGGCCAGTCACAGCAGTCACACAGTGTCACTGTCAATGGAGAAGACACATAGTGTCATTGAAGAAGATGAAGGCCAGCCAGATGTCACCCAGTGTCAATGAAGAAGACAAAAAAGCCAGTCACGGATGTACCCAGAGTAAACAAAAAAGACAAAGACCAGTCACAGAAGTCATAGAGTGTCAATGAAGACAAAGGGCAGTTGCAAAATGTCAATGAAAAAAACAAAGACAAGTCACAGCAGTCACACAGTGTCACTGAAGAAGACAAAAGCCAGTCACTGCAGCGACACAGTGTTACTGATGAAGGCAAAAGCCAGTCACTGCAGTGACACGGTCTTGCTGATGAAGACAAAAGTCAGTCACTGCAGTGACACAGTGTTACTGATGAAGACAAAAGCCAGTCACTGCAGCGACACAGTGTTACTGATGAAGGCAAAAGCCAGTCACTGCAGTGACACGGTCTTGCTGATGAAGACAAAAGTCAGTCACTGCAGTGACACAGTGTTACTGATGAAGACAAAAGCCAGTCACTGCAGTGACACAGTGTTACTGATGAAGACAAAAGCCAGTCACTGCAGTGACACAGTGTTACTGATGAAGACAAAAGCCAGTCACTGCAGTGACACAGTCTTGCTGATGAAGACAAAAGCCACAGTGTTACTGATGAAGACAAAAGCCAGTCACTGCAGTGACACAGTGTTGCTGATGAAGACAAAAGCCAGTCACTGCAGTGACACAGTGTTACTGATGAAGACAAAAGCCAGTCACTGCAGTGACACAGTGTTACTGATGAAGGCAAAAGCCAGTCACACAGTGTCACTGACGAAGATAAAAAGCGAGTCATGGCAGCTGCACAGTTGTCACTGGTGACAACAGAGCCAATGATGGCAGTCACACACAAACTGTCAGCAACCACAGGTTATCCAGTAGAAAGTGATCCTGACATGCAACAATCGCTCTAACAACCTGGCTGGCTGGCAACAAGCCAGCATTCTAAGCCACTCAGTTTTAACGCAAGAACACACTGGATGAAATGATGGTTAACGGTCTCAGTAACTGTTGTGCAATGCATCTTCTGCCGTCCATGTCAGTCCACATGATACCCTCCTGAGACACCACCCCTCCCCTCCGTCACAGGCAGTTATGCTTAAGCCGGGTCTTAATTGGGCACACAGTGGGCAGTCCACAAAAGCTCCAAGTACACCCTAAATACCCTAAAGCCAGATCTAGCTCGGCATTCTCCATAGTAGCAAGACAGGCAAACTAGCTTCTTGAAGGGCCAGCTGCATCACCTCATCTCTTTTGCAAATGACCCACCAGGTTGGAAGACGATATCTGGTCTTCAGTTCAAACCAAACGATTGTGCTCATTTTGTCAAAGAATTTATGGCATTTAGCTCAGGTCTGTGAATGGATCCACTGGTTTTCTTGGAATTCTTTGGATTTTGTGTACAAAAATATATAATGTAAACACATTTCTTGCATTTACATTACTGATGCAAAGTGTTAAAGGGTTGCTGGCAAATTCACCACATGACATTCCGTCTCGCATAGTCATACTGTAGATCTATCGTGGAATCAAAGTTCTGAATCAATATTGTTCATGCAAAGAGGCGGTTCTGTTTGTGTACTGGAACTCAAGTACAAAAAGGCTGCGGCAATTAAGACTCGGCTTAAGAACCAGAACCACGCAATATGAATCGTGCTCCGCACATCTCCGTCACATCCTTCTGGCAAGCATGTAAGTTGTAACCCATTTCAGTCCAGGTCACGGGCAGAGATGATTCAACCGGCACTGCAAGAGGCGGGCATGTCTGTATGCATTCCCTCACACCCTTTTCCGTCCACACATCACCCCCTTCAGTCCAAGTCTTCAGCTGTGATGCTAAGATCAGCCCCATCCGAGGTGAAGGGTGCAGAAGGCTGGTAGATGTTGGGCGTGTTGAGATTACTGTCCTTGCTCTCATTTTCATAGAAGAGGCCAATTCCGCCGTCATCATCTTCTGGAGGCTTGTCTGGGTCAAGGTCATCAAAGAGATCAGGCAGGACATCTGGAGGTTGGTACTGCCACAATTCTTGGCCTGTACATGAACGACAAGAGTGAGTGAGTGTAACAAATGTAAGGTCTGGAGGATGGCGTTGCCACCACTGTTTGTTCCTGCCCACCAGAGGGACAAGGATCTGGAAGATGGTACTGCCACAACTGTTTCTGTGATAATAAGAAACAATGACAGAAAGCAAGTGTGTAACAAAGTCTGGCTCTGGAAGAAGATGATGGTACTGCCACAACTGTTTCTGTGATAATAAGAAACAATGACAGAAAGCAAGTGTGTAACAAAGTCTGGCTCTGGAAGAGGAAGATGGTACTGCCACAACTATTTGTTTCTGTGATAATAAGAAACTGACAGAAAGCAAGTGTGTAACAAAGTCTGGCTCTGGAAGAGGATGATGGTACTGCCACAACTATTTGTTTCTGTGATAATAAGAAACAATGACAGAAAGAAAGTGTGTAACAAAGTCTGGCTCTGGAAGAGGAAGATGGTACTGCCACAACTATTTGTATCTGTGATAAAAAGAAGAACAATGACAGAAAGCAAGTGTGTAACAAAGTCTGGCTCTGGAAGAGGAAGATGGTACTGCCACAACTATTTGTTTCTGTGAAAAGAACAATTACAGACAGTAAGTTAGTAATAAAGATGCTCTGGAGGGTGGTACTGCCACCTATTTGTTCCTGCAAATGTGAAGCACAGTGACTACCAAGGAGTCTGTAAGGAAGTCCATGTGCAGATGATGGTACTTGGGCATGGCTTGAACATATGCAACATCCGTGCAATGACTTTGAATCAGTAAATATCCTGACCGCTTTTATCTTCATCCTGGTCTGGTATCAGCACTCCCATATACCACACTCATCAAATGTGCACACACACTCGGACACAAACATGCAACTACACACACACACACTCACACAAACATGCAACTGCACACACACACACTCACACAAACATGCAACTGCACACACACACACACTCACACAAACATGCAACTGCACACACACTCACACAAACATGCAACTGCACACACACACACACACACACTCAAACATGCAACTGCACACACACACACACTCAAACATGCAACTGCACACACACACACACTCACACAAACAAGCAACTGCACACACACACACACACACACACACACACACACACACTCGCACAACATGCAAATGCACATACACGCCAACAAAACAAATGTGGAGTACCTGTGATACCCCCAGCAGGAGTGGATGATGTGCCTTGGTCTGAAGTGTCACTATCTGTTGTTGTCAAGGAATCCAAGAACTGCAAACACACACACACCACAGGCTGTGAGATCAGTGCTTGCCAACCACTGATGCTTAAAGCATTTTGCAAATGACATCATCCTGTTGACCAATCAGTTGTTGTTTTTTCAACAACAAAATTCTGTTTAAAAAACATATGCTATGTTAATCTTTAGTACCTAACAGTAAACACCAGCTTCACTTTGCTAAAACACCAGCTTCACTTTGCTAAATTATCATTTATTTTGTTTCTACAACTGCCAGTAGTGGTTTGTACTTTTTTACCCCCCAGGACCAAGTGCTGGTCACTCATGCATTTTCACAGAGATCATCCATTCTTTAAAAAACTTAAACATACTACCGATTTGTATGTAAGCACTTGCGCGTTGCAGATTTTTCAACAAGTTGTAAAGTGCTTTGAGTTTCCGAAGAAAGCGCTCCATAAATTCCCTATTATTATACAGCACTGACTGATCCAATTTTCCAGCCTGGTCCATCAGCTTCTCACTGATGCTGCACAGGCAGAGATGGGTTTTGATCATCTCATGAAAAACAGACCAGGATCGGCAAGAGACACGGGTCTTAATAATGGGGTTGCTGGTCCAAGGGATCACCAATGAAAGACAGTACTTCATGCATCAGATTACACCAAAACACTCTATTGTTCAAGAAGGTTAGCTCAGCATAGCAGCATAGAAATTAGAATAGTTTTGTTCCCCACTTACAAGCATGACAAATACTCTTTGGTCATGCATGGGAGGTGTTCTATTCGGGTCAAAGGCTGTAAAGAACCTCGAAACATTGGAATTCAGCAGTCAGCAGTCCTTTAATTACAGATTTCAGTATCACTACTGGGAAGTGTTCTATTCAGGTCAAAGGCTGTAAAGAACCTCAAAACATTGGAATTCAGCAGTCAGCAGTCCTTTAATTACAGATTTCAGTATCACTACTGAACGCTGACCAACGACAGGGTGTCGGTTAAACAGAGCAAAAGAGAAGGCAGGTCAAGGACTGATACGTACACTCTGATCCAAGCCGACTGGAAAAGGACTCTGCGGATCAAACAGCTGAAATAAACCAATGAACAAAGCAGTCAAGAAACCAGCAAACTAACCAACAAATAACCACAAACAAGCAGGAAACTTTCAAGCAAATGATTTGAGTATGTCAATTCTGACAAACATGCAGCCCCTGCCAAAATGCACCTCCTAGCCCTGTACTAGTGGACTGAAGGGGTAGGTACAGAACAGGGTGGGGATGGGTTACACTTTTAACTGTAACATGCATTAACAGTTGATACTAACAATCTAACTTTGCTCAAGAAAACGTTAGGACAGTTTCAGGTCTAGTGACCCTATGGCTAATGTGCTTGTCATCCATTGCCACTGGAAGACTTGCATCCGGCTGTTACCAACACTTTCAAAGCAACAGCTAGCTCGTTATACATTCATGTAGCTTTGTCCATGATGATGGAAGACTTGCATCCAGCTGTTATCAACACTTTCAAAGCAACAGCCAATGCAAGCTCATTAGACATCCATGTAGCTTTGTCCATGATGATGGAAGACTTGCATCCGGCTGTTATCAACACTTTCAAAGCAACAGCCAATGCTAGCTCGTTACACATTCATGTAGCTTTGTTCATGATGATGGAAAAACTGGAGCAAACTACAAAACAACACGAAGTTCACTCTCCTCAATCATCCTACCAACAACCATTCTGTATAATATCCGATTATTTGGAGCTGAATAGTAGTAGTTTTGTGGTGCAGGGGAAGCTACTGCTGCAAGAATGTTGTCGCTTTTTCTGGGGACAACCAGATTGGAGTTGACATTACACTTCACAGGTTCAGCATCTTATAGGAGTCACCAGCGTCCACATGTACCGAGAGGAAACAATGGCCTGCCTTAACATAGACCTGATGAGACACCATGTGATGGGTTGGTGGGGTGGGGGGGGTGGGGGTAAGCATCATGTCTAGGTGATGGGTGAGGATTCACAGTAAAGTTGCCGTGGAAAAAAGTCAAGGGCGAGAACTGACACTACGTGTCATCCTACAAGTAATATCTGCCAGCTATGCTTTCAAGGTGAAGACAAACAAACAAACAAAAAGCAACAAGCGAAGACAAACAAACAAACAAAAAGCAACAAGCGAAGACAAACAAACAAACAAAAAGCAACAAACAAAAAACAAGAATCTCTTCGTGCTTATCCAGGCTGCTGAGACCATGGCTCAGTTCTGGGTGGTTCCTAATAAGCTTGATTGTAAACAGAAAACCCAAGCTCATTACAATTAATACAAGTCGAAGAACCTTCAATGTAAACTGTAAAACAGTTTTGCTATTTTGCTTGAATTCTCTGTTTTAATGTGCTGTCAGTTTCACTTCTCATCTGCATTGCTTGAAGGGTCCACTGGCATCCAAAAATCAAAGGATCATGGAAAGAAATGTCTATATTATTCCAAAAGCTAAGATGCTACCATTTAATAATAATAATTTAAAAAAAAAAAACAAAAAAAAAACCCACACACCATAATGCAAAAAAAGAGAAAAAAGTCAAATGGTTCTTTTTAATTTATTTAAAGGTTGTCTGGGAAAATAAGATAAAAGCCTACACGCAAAAGGACTTTGGAATGAAACGGAAGTCCAATCAAGAGCACCCCCCTCTCTATAATTTGTACAGTGATGGGTAAAATTACTGTGTGGGGGGGGGGTTAAGTTATGCAACATTTCTGACTGGTATTTTTGGCAGTGGCTGTTCTGTGAATAAAAAATATAGAAAACAAAACAAAACCCCAAACCACCACAACTGTGTGCACTACTTAACGATGGGGCCCTGAGACACCCAGGCAGGTCCAACAAACTGTACACACCAACAAACCAACAAGCAAACAAACCTGACCATGTGTGGAAAAATTCCAATCAAGACAGAAACACCCCACCCCAAAAGGGTGCAAACGGCAGATGCAAAGCTGTTTCAAGGGACTGTTTCAAAGTTGCCTAAATGAGGTAGAACTGCACCTCAAATGCACCTGATGTTGGAAAAATGAAATACAGTAGCTGCCAATAACTGGGACAACCAAAATTACTGAGAGAATTTGGTCTTCAAGGAATGAAACTATATGGAACAAGAACAAAAGGGGCACTGTAGCAGAACTTCATTTTAAAGGATTGTCTGTCTTCAGCTCCACCCCATGTAATATTCTGGCCACATTTTGCAATGATTGCTACCTCTGCGTAACTGAAGGCCAAACAGCAACAAGTCAGGGCTCCCAACCAAACTACACGGGGGCGGGGATAGCTCAGTGGTTAGAGTGCCGGACTCGTGATTGAAAGGTCGCGGGTTCAAATCCCGGCAGGAGCGGCAGGATAATTTTCTTCTCCAGGGTCCACTTTCTGTGCTGACTCTTATTTCAGTATCTGTTCCACCCCCATGTTACCGCAGTAGCACGTGAAAGATCCTGGTCATTCTGCCAAAAGTGCAGGTGGCACGTTACAGCTAAACACGCATACACCTTATGTAGTAGTAGTAATTGGATTTTAATGTCCTGTCAACCACACAGGGTCACCTCAGGACAGTCAAACTCAGGTCATAAGCAAACACGCATTTCTAAACTCTTCTCATGAGCATGGTTGTATGGTGTACACAGTACTTGCACCGAGACGGCAGCAGTTTCATGTGGCACCTGCCACGCCAGCGCTTAAGTACACCACTTTGGTGGATATTAAAAAACGTGCTGTAAAACGCTAGTCACTCGTGTAGAACCACATGCGAGCGCAGTGAGTCTGCCCAAGAGAGCGGAGAATAGCGCTATATAAGCGATCATCAATCAATCAATCAAACACCCACTGCATAAGGCCCTCCAATGGAAGATAATGGGAGATGAAGGCTTGACCTCTTTGCCTTCAATACAGCCCAAGAGATCCGAGGCTCCACCCACATTGTGCATGGTACAGCTGCCTGATTTTCCAAAACATGGTCACAAAATACAACAGCCTGTCAACACAGCAGTGGTGTGTCTGTAGCGTGAGACCTACCCCTGCTAGAATGCTTGGGTCCAGGCTGTACTGGCCAGAGCTAAGCACCTCCCGCATGTGGTCTAGATCAGACTGCATGAGCTCAATCTGATCTGTCATCTCCCTGAAACAGCCAAACATTGCTGTCTTCAAAACTGTGCAGCATCAAAGTAAGATGGAGAGCTGCTAAGTCATTATCAGAGTTAGAAGAGCTACGTCAATGTCAGAACAAGACAAACAAAGTCAGGATCAGAGCAAGAAGAGCTGAGTCAATGTCAGAATAATACAAACAAAGTCAGGATTAGAGCAAGAAGACAAGCCAAGTCAAACAGTAAGATGAACAAAGTCAGGATCAGAGCAAAAGAGCCAAGTCAGTATGTCAGAGCGAGACAAACAAAGTCAGGATATGAGCAAGAAGAAGACCCAAGTCAAAGTCAGAGCAAGACAAACAAAGTCAGGATCAGAGCAAGAAGAAGACAAGCCAAGTCAAAGTCGGAGCAAGACGAACAAAGTCAAGATCTGAGCAAGAAGACAAAGCCAAGTCAATGTAGTGAGACGAACAAAGTCAGGATCTGAGCAAGAAGAGCTGAGTCAGTGTGAGAGCAAGATGAACAAAGTCATGACTAGAGCAAGAAGAAGAGCCAAGTCAGCCATCTCAGAGTGAGATGAACAAAGTCAGGATCTGAGCAAGAAGAAGACCCAAGTCAAAGTCAGAGTGAGATGAACAAAGTCAGGATCATAGCAAGAAGAAGAGCAGAGTCAATATCAGAGTGAGATGAACAAAGTCAGGATCACAGCAAGAAGAAGACCCAAGTCAAAGTCAGATCAAGATGGACAAAGTCAGGATCCGAGCAAGAAGACGAGCCAAGTCAATGTCAGACCGAGATGAACAAAGTCAGGATCTGAGCAAGAAGGAGACCCAAGTCAAAGTCAATGTCAGACCGAGATGAACAAAGTCAGGATCTGAGCAAGAAGACCCAAGTCAAAGCCAATGTCAGAACAAGACGAACAAAGTCAGGATCAGAGCAAAAAGAAGAGCCAAGTCAAAGTCAACGTCAGAACAAGATGAACAAAGTCAGGATCAAAGCAAGAAGACCCAAGTCAAAGTCAATGTCAGAACAAGACGAACAAAGTCAGGATCAAAGCAAGAAGACCCAAGTCAAAGTCAATGTCAGAACAAGATGAACAAAGTCAGGATCAAAGCAAGAAGACCCAAGTCAAAGTCAACGTCAGAACAAGATGAACAAAGTCAGGATCAGAGCAAGAAGACCCAAGTCAAAGTCAATGTCAGAACAAGACGAACAAAGTCAGGATCAGAGCAAGAAGAGCCAAGTCAAAGTCAATGTCAGAACAAGATGAACAAAATCAGGATCAGAGCAAGAAGAACCAAGTCAAAGTCAATGTCAGAACAAGACAAACAAAGTCAGGATCAGAGCAAGAAGAGCCAAGTCAGTCACCTCAGAGCAAGACGAACAAAGTCAGGGTCAGAACAAGAAGAAGAGTCAAGTCAGCATCAGAGCAAAGGGGATGGGGAAGGTTAACATTTCACTCATAATGTATGGCACTATTATGAAGGAAAGAACAGCTAGCACTTCAACACCCTCAGGACAGCACTGTGGTTAAAAAAAGCAATGACTGCGACAAGCTTCTCCAAACCCCTTTCTTACTTTATTAACAGCATTCAGCACATCGCAAGTTTTTCTCGTTTTTTCTTCAACAGAAGAGGGTACACTCTAAAATTCGCCTACCAAAGATGTAGAACAAAACCAAAATTAAAAACAGCCACTACCCCCTTAACCCAAAAGTCCACATCAACAAGCTGGCAGAGCAGCCAAACTCTCAGCTGCCGGACTCACTTGGGGGAGGTGGTAGTGGCCGACAGCGGCTTGTCTGTCACGCCTCGCAGCACAATTTGTTTGGTTGCAGTTTCCTGCCGCCGCTGCTGCTGCTGCTGCTGCTGCTGCTGACGGGCCTGTGCTCCAGCTGTGACGACAGGCACAGTGGCAGGCTGGGACTGCACGGCAGACATCTGGCTGGTCTGAGGTAGAATGTTGGCAGACATGAGAGCCTGGTCTAGTAGGCTTGGGGTACTGCTGGGGGGCGGGGTGGGGGCAGGGGCGGGGGAGGGGGAAGAGGAGGAGGAGGAGGGGGCCACGGAGACGTGGGGGGCTTCAGGCATTTCCGTCCTGCTCAGAGTGCTGGAGACGCTGGTATTTGGTGGCTGCTATGTAGGCAACAAAAACAAAAGGCACGTTTAGCTTTCCAGTTCAACAGCCTGGGGCGTGCCTTCCCAGACAAACAGGGAGACAGAAAAAAATGAAGAGAGAGTGAGAGAGACAGTGAGTCAGTCAGAAAGGGTGACAAACAAGTCTGACAACTTTTGACAGAGGTAGAGAGAGAGAGAGAGAGAGAGAGAGAGAGAGGAGAGAGAGAGAGAGAGAGAGAGAGAGAGAGTTATACATGGGTGCAACTGCTAGAAAGTTTTTAAAAAAGCTCTGAAGGGGTGGTGGTCCAGGCCCCAGTTGCATACTGGGGCAGAGTCCCAGTGGAGGACTCAGATGCATGTGTGTGTGTGTCTGTGGTGGGGGGTGGACATCTACTACAATAGCAATTTGGAGCCTCTCCTTTAACTTAACCAACTTGGCCCCAGACCAGCCGCTGCTCACACGAAGGGAAGTAACTGTGTCAAATGATCCCGGCAGACAACTTTAAAAATCAATAATAAACACCAGATAAAAATTTCAGCTCACTTTGTATTTTCCCCAGTTTGTGAATACATTGTTTTTGTATATCCAACAGGTTTTGATTTTTTTCACTCAAAAATAAAAGCATTAAAAAACATTCCAACAAAATCAGAAATGTCCGCATCTGAACTTCAGGCTTTAGGGTGCCTACAGGGTTACCAACTTTGCAAAATTTCCAGTTTGAATCTCCAAAAGATGAAACTCTGTGGGTTTGTTAGGGTGCCCAGGGTAAGTGACTGAGCCAAATCTGCAGTTCAGATCTCAAATGATGAAGCTTTGACGCCAATGCTAACAGTAGGGCTTTTCTTTATTTTTGTGCATCTATCATGTGTCCATCTCGCAACTTTGAAAATGCACAATGTCTCTCAAACTCCACCAAACTTCGAACAAAGGACATCACTGGAAGTAGCGAACAAAAGCGGAAGTGAGGCTTCAACTCTCGTGAGAATCCTGTTCCTATATGCATAAACCGGGATGCCAGTAAGGAGCATTTGCTAGCCAGCCACTACTGGGTGGTCTGTGGTTGCATAGTAAAAAAAAAAAAAGAGCGGGCAGTGATGGGCGGTCTGGGGCAAAGTGGGTCAATGTGACAAATATGGAAAACAAGACCATCATGCATTCTTCAAGATGCACACATATGCTTTTTAACTTACACGGACAGTACGTGTAAAAGAAGTTCAGGAAATGAAACTTTACGCCTGTACAAGCAGCTGGAGAACACGGATTAAATTACATACACATTGTCCATACACACTGTTTCATAGAGACTAGCTTGACTGTTTCTTCAAATATTTGTACATTAAGTGTTGTTTGAAAGCTGCTGTCTTAGTTCTGTGGTCATGTTGGTTTCATGAAAAGTTGTATGACATTTTTAAGTGCTATTCAGAACAGAACTAAGTCCTATTCAGAACACAGGTGCAAAAATCTGGAGAATAGCCCCCAAGAGGATGATTAGCATATCAAAGTATTGATGATGATGCAGTCTGGAAGATGAGGGTGAAACACTGAAGCACTATGCAGATCTAAGGAAACCCTTCAGGTTGATTCTCCTCACACCTCAACACAGGGCGTCTTGAAACACTATCTGAGGTGGTTGGCATGTTCCTTCTGCCTTTTCTTTCCATTGGTGCTGTACCCAGCAAGTCAAACTTCCTGCATCACAAACTGTGTTTGACATTGTTGTTGTCCTTTTCTTGTAGCCAGTGGCACCTCCATTTGTTCCCAACTCCCTCTTCACCCTCTGCATGCTTTCGGTGAATCACCATCATCCATTAATAATGGCATTTTTGTGTGTTCAAAACCACCATCGGTTTGTCAAAACCAAGGAAAACCAACTCCACTACCAGAATGCTTACATCTCCAAACACAGATGAACGCCAAAACTCGGACCAGAAAAGTGGTGAACACAGAATCACTGTTCCTGTTTTTCCTTCTTTTCAAACTTTCAAAAACTGACAAAATGCCAGTTCTGAAATGTTTAGGAACTAGTTTCCAAACCCCAGCCCGCACAGTTGCACCCATGCTTACAGCAGCGGAGACCGTGGTGGAGGTCTCTGAGGGTTCCAACAGCTCACGGATAACAACACCCGAGGCAGACGGCACAGAGGATGGTCTCTGCAAGTCTGCTGGCTGTCAACAGAAAAGACAAGTGTACATGAATGATGACATTTGGGGTGGATCTCGACTGTCAATAAAAAAAGACACCCACACCTGATGAATGACAGCACTAGCGGCGGATGTTGGCTGCCAACAACAAAAAGACACAAACTAGTCCTGAATCTGAGTTGACAGTAGCGGTAAATGTCTGCTCTCACCTGAAATAATACAAACAGCTGATGAATGATGATGTAAGATGCAGATGTCTGCAGGGATGGCTGGTGACATGATGCTGATTGTTAACAGAAAAGATACAGACAGCAGATAAATGGTGACACTAGGAGCATGAGGCTGCCAACAAAACACATATAGCTGAGGAAACATGATAACAGAGGAGGTATACTCTTCACAGCTGATGAATTATGATATTACTACTTATTAGAGGTGAATGTCAAACTACAACAACAGAAAACAAACTATCTGAGGAATGATATACTGTTCACAGCTGATGAGTTATGCTATCAGAGGTAAATGTCAACTGGCAACAGAAAACACAAACTAGCTGAGGAATGATATGCTGTTCACAGCTGATGAATTATGCTATTAGAGGTAAATGTCAACTGGCAACAGAAAACACAAACTAGCTGAGGAATGATGATGACGGAGGTGGGTGTCATCTGTCAACAGAAAAAACACCAACAGTTAATGAATGATGACGCTAGAAATGTAAGTTAACTGTCAACAGAAACACAGCAGCTACAGAATGATGGCACCACAGGTGGCTTTCACAGAAAAGACACAAACAGCTGATGAATGTTGACACCAGATGTGGATGTCAGCCATCAACAGGACAGAATGACCAACATAACCCCTTTCAAAACGTGTCCTTCCTGGAAACAGATGTGTGACCATTGCCAATGTACAGTACCTTCCATCACTTACTATTCACGGACTGAACGGTGTAATGTAACTCGTCTCAGGTACTGGAATGTGAAATGCAACTCCTACGACTTGTGTACAAAACAGTGTGGTGTAAATCTAATCACCCCCTAGGCTGATCTGTGTAATGTAGCTCTCAATTCTCATGACCAGGGGACTAAATGGTGTAACATTAACTCATCTGACCTGCATACTGTACAGCATGTCTACCATGACTCACAGACTGAACGGTGTAGGCATGATCGGTGTCATCCAGGTGGAGGTTGGGTATTTTGGCTGGGGGGATCCCTGAAGTGTCAGGCAGCTGTGGGGTGTGGTTGATCATCAAAGGCCTCTTGCGCTGAAGACTCGTCATCCCCCGAGAGTGTGAGTTCATCAGCGATACCAGAAACTGTAGCAGCTGTGAAGTAAACAAATCCTGTTTTACAGTGTGTATGTGTGTGTGCGCGCGTGCGTGTCCATATGTGTGTGTACATGCATGCATGTGTATGTGTGTCTGTCCTATGTCTGCATGTTACAGATTACATCTGTGTTGTTCCATTCACTGGTTTAAATATTTGCTTCAATATTACAATCTGAACTTGGCTCAAAACTTACCAAGAACATACATTTTGCAGTTTGACCTATCCGAGATCAGTATGACCTTGGAAAGAGATCAGGGTCATCAAAACTGGCAAGAACAAAAGAAGGTCAACAAAAGTTATGATTAAAAGATCCCACTTTCACTGTGGCCAAGAAAACTCCAATGTTGAGGCCACTGCCAAGAAACGGAATGGAGCTGAACTACTAAAGATGATCAAGTACTCACTGGACGTTGGATGCCAGTCCACCACAGACCCCGCCACGGCCTCAGGCCACCTACCTTGTTGACAATCTGCTGCTGCTTGGCATGTTTCTGCCTCAACTGTGCCACCTCTCGCCACAGAGCGCTGTTCTCCCTGCAACCAAACCATCCAATAATGCAGCAATAATGATGGATACACAACACACAAGGCATACATACACCCAGGCCTATAATACATATGGCTTCAGTTTGGAAAGTGCTTCACTGTGGCTGCTTGTTTCCCAATAGGAAGGAGTAAGTAAGTTGGTGTTTTACGCCCAGTCAACCGGTCCAAGAGGAAGGAGTAAGTAAGTAAGTTGGTGTTTTACGCCCAGTCAACCGGTCCAAGAGGAAGGAGTAAGTAAGTTGTGTTTTATGCCCAGTCAACCGGTCCAAGAGGAAGGAGTAAGTAAGTAAGCTGTGTTTTATGCCCAGTCAACCGGTCCAAGAGGAAGGAGTAAGTAAGTAAGTTGGTGTTTTACGCCCAGTCATCTGGTCCAAGAGGAAGGAGTAAGTAAGTAAGTTGGTGTTTTATGCCCAGTCAACCGGTCCAAGAGGAAGGAGTAAGTAAGTTGGTGTTTTATGCCCAGTCAACCGGTCCAAGAGGAAGGAGTAAGTAAGTAAGTTGGTGTTTTATGCCCAGTCAACCGGTCCAAGAGGAAGGAGTAAGTAAGTAAGCTGTGTTTTATGCCCAGTCAACCGGTCCAAGAGGAAGGAGTAAGTAAGTAAGTTGGTGTTTTACGCCCAGTCATCTGGTCCAAGAGGAAGGAGTAAGTAAGTAAGTTGGTGTTTTATGCCCAGTCAACCGGTCCAAGAGGAAGGAGTAAGTAAGTTGGTGTTTTATGCCCAGTCAACCGGTCCAAGAGGAAGGAGTAAGTAAGTAAGTTGGTGTTTTATGCCCAGTCAACCGGTCCAAGAGGAAGGAGTAAGTAAGTAAGTTGGTGTTTTACGCCCAGTCAACCGGTCCAAGAGGAAGGAGTAAGTAAGTAAGTTGGTGTTTTACGCCCAGTCAACCGGTCCAAGAGGAAAGAAGGAAGTTTGCTTTCGTATTCCAAGAAAAAACAAAAAACAAACAAACTAGGAACATTTTCATGACTTGCTGAAAATCCCTCTCTTGTTCGGTCTCCCTTTCTCTCCTCCTACCTCCTTCTCATGGAGAAGTTAGATGCACATGTCTCACAGAGTATTTTCAGTTGTGCATGCCTCTTCAAAGGAACACAGCTTTCTTTACCATACCAGCTGGCTAATTTTGGTGGATCTGTTAAGGACTTGTCTTGCCTACTTTTGCCGTTAAATCCTGGTGCTTGACACATGTTCCTGCCAGCTTACCTTTCTGGAGTTGGGTCATGACTGCAGTGATGCTGGTCATACCTCTGCAATAGGGTCGTGGTGGCTGAAACACTTTCTTGCTTTCCTTTTTACTGTAGCATTTGCTTACCTCAGCAGCTGGGCCACTGTGGCAGTGATGCTCTCCTATTTACCTTTGCAGTTGACCACAGTGGTGGTGACAGCCCCCAATTTACCTCTGTAGCTGGGCCAAGGTGGTGATGACGCTCTCCTATTTACCGCGGCAGTTGGACCACAGTGGTGGTGACAGTTTCCTATTTACCTTTGCAGTTGGACCACAGTGGTGGCGACAGTCTTCTATTTACCTTCGTAGCTTGGCCATGGTGGTGATGACACTCTCCTATTTACCGCGGCAGTTGGACCACAGTGGTGGTGACAGTTTCCTATTTACCTTTGCAGTTGGACCACAGTGGTGGCGACAGTCTTCTATTTACCTTCGTAGCTTGGCCACGGTGGTGATGACACTCTCCAATTTACTGTGGCAGTTGGACCACACTGGTGGTGACAGCCCCCTATTTACCTTTGTAGCTTGGCCATGGTGGTGATGACACTCCTACTTACTGTGGCAGTTGGACCACAGTGGTGGCGACAGCCCCCTATTTACCTTTGTAGCTTGGCCATGGTGGTGATGACACTCTCCTATTTACTGTGGCAGTTGGACCACAGTGGTGGCGACAGTCTCCTATTTACCTTTGCAGCTGGGTCATGGTGGCAGCAATGCTTTCCTGCTTGCCCTTGATCTGCGTGACATCACTCAGCACCTTGGACACCTCATCAGGATTGAAGCTGGTGGTGCGGGGCTCTGCCTTAATGGGGGCTGCCTGCAAATGATTTTCCTTCACATCACACTTTTTTTCTTTTCTTCCCCTTATCAATATACACATGTATACACATGCATGTGTGGAGAAAAAAAAAGACTATGTCATTATGTGACAGTTTTTTTTGTTTGTTGTTGCTATGACTGGTCAAATGATCACTGCTGATTCCACATTTTGTGGGGGCAAAAAACAAAACAAACAAACAAACCCCAATGACAATGTAGTTCCATTCCATGGCTAATATTGCTATGCATAATATGATCACATTTTACATATATGTGACCCATTCCCACCGATAAAGTGTGAAGTCGCAGCAGCCAATCAGCCCTAGACACAGAAATAGCCACTGGGGGTCGATCTGGGTGATTTTCACTTTTTTTGCAGAATTACATTCTTTAGACCTTAAGTTATCATGTAGTTATGGTATTCTGGTTTAAGAACAGTATAAAATTGTTAAAAAGTAGGTTTAAATGCTCCTACCTGGAACAAAAGACGCTAATGTTTACACGGAATGACCAATATTTGGCTGAATAAAACGTCTTTTACCCCCTACAGTACCCCAGCATGTAGCACACCGTTGGAAAGCTCTTTGTGAGAACCTTCCCGCCGGACGTGTCAAAATAAGATTAAACTACGTCAGTCCTCCCAAAAAAGGCAAACGTACGCTATATAAACGTTGAATGTTGACCAATCAGAGATACCAGCACTCATTCTCATAGCAATGAACAAAGTACTTGCCCTCCGATTGGCTGAAAAAACAACTAGGGGAAATAACCTCACTCCTTCCCGTCATTGTTTGTTTTCATTCTCACAGTGGAAACGATGACTAGCTTCTCTGCTGAATACTTGCAAATCGGTGAATTTACCAGTCGCAGATCAACAGGAATTAAGTAGTCTGATCACGGATTACTTCGTTTCCGATGGATCTGACCCAGAGTGGTCCGATGATGAATGCTCGTCAGAACCTGATGTTGAAATACACAGTCTGTGTGTCTTTCACTGCTTATTCTGCACTGAGGTAGACTAAGTATTAATAACTCTTTATTAAATGTTAATCATTTTGCTTTAACACAGTATTACATGTTTTTTTTCTTGCACTGGAACTTAATAGAAACACAGGGTCAAGCTACTCAATTTCTGTTCTGATACAGCAACATGCCACCATTTTGTGATGAAGATGGTAATGATTCACCACATAAATGATAAAGACCAATTAATATGCTAATATATCCAATGTATTACCATGAAAACAATCAGGAAGTCTGGCTGACTCTGAACCCCCGCTGTTAAGGAAAATATGCAAAATGACACATAAAATCTTTCAGAGCCATTTTCTTAAAATGGCTGCCATTATGCTTAGCAACTTCAGATGACCACAACTTCAATACATTTTGGATGACAGTCTTCATTTCAACACCAAAATAATCATCAGAATCTGCAGTTTTCAAAACAGTATATATATCTCAAAATAGCCCAAAACGAGTTAGCACTGGTTTTGTGAGAGTGGGTCACATATATATATATATATATATATATATATATATATATATATATATATATATATATATATATATATATGTACTGGAAGTGGGTTAGTACATGTATACCTTGACCTTGTAAAAATTTGAATGAAATGTATGTGCATGCACTCATAAACCATTACTATTACTTTTTATTAGCATAAAGTAAAATACAGAAAAGTACATAGTGTGGACATGCCAAGATGTAAAAAAATCAAATTAAAAAAAATCAGTAACATAAAATAAAATATTCGTTGCAAAATTCATAAAACAAAGTAACAATATCTTTAGGATGCACATCCCATCCTCATTCTGATCATGTTCGTTCCTGTCATGTTTTTGATACAACTCCTAAGAGCAAAAGTAAGAGGCATGGGTGGGGTGGGGTGGGGTGGGGGTTAAACTGAACATGAACATCTGACGTGGGTGGCCTACCTTTCTCTTGATCATGTCCAGCAGCTGCTCCTGGCCACGCTGGAAGTACATGTGCTGGAACTCCAGGTCATCTCGCTCAACCTTCAGGCCCCCCTGGTCCACCTTCACCACTTTGCGGAACCCATCTGCACACAAACAGCAAGTCACATGATTCAACACCATAGCTGACCCCACAGCCTTGTTTGGGTTTCGACATTAGGCCAGCGCAGTTGTTTGTAACTGTAACCTTTGTTCTGAGTGCATCATTTTTAGCTTCTGTTTTGGGTGACAAAGCTGTTGCAGTATCTAAGACTAACTAGAGAACCAATGTGGCTAAAAACTGAAACTAATGAAGTGCTTGAGTTGCAGCATAAATACTGAAGCCGGTCACATAAAGCCATCAAGATTCAAATGAAAATTATATTGACACATTTTCTACATTTCCAATTCCAGGCCAGGCTGTGTAGACCTTCTTCATTTGGCATCCCCTCTGTTATGCTGTCTGATGTATTGCACAGAACTGCAAGCTAGGGACTTCTTTATCAGTCCCACTGCTGCAAAAAATGTCTTGTTTCTGATGAAGCCAGACTGATACCAATGTCACTGTCAATGACACTTGATATCACTTCTGCATTTATGTTAGTTATGGTCCATGACATTGCTGCACTTACACAAGTTTATAAATATAATACTGTAGTAATTAGTACACACCTTGAACTGACCATGCTGGAAAGTAAGTGACCTTGACCACTGCTGCACAATGCATTATTATGCAGAGCTTTGGATCAAGCCAGACTGACAGTGATACCATGGTACTTGATGTCAATGCTGCACTTACACCATAGTACACATGCTGGAATGATTGTGCTGGACAGTAAATGACCTGCACCATTTACACAATACACTATTAAAATATGATGTTTATACCAAGCGTCAGATCTCTCGTCAAGTCATGCTGATACCATACTTGATGTTAATGCTGCACTTACACAAGTTATAGTACACGACATGTCAGTTTTGTCACATGACTGCTGCACTTATACTTGAGAAGCTACACAATGTGACACTATCCTCATCCTGCTGGACAGTAAGACTTGTAAGTGACCTGCACCACTGCTGCACTGTCACTGTCAGGACTGTGTTAATGCATGTTCTGTGCAGCTTTGAAAGCAAAATATTTATATTATATATATGCTATGCACAATGCATACACAATAACCCAAGGGCTAGTTTCCCTGACTAGCCACACACACAAATCAGTCTAGAATGGACTCCAGTCACAGCGGTGCCCACGCCTTGCTGTGCTTGAAATGTCCTCCCTCCCTGCCCTGTTTTGCCATAGCTAAAACTAGTGAAAGTAGCAATCTATAATGAGACACAAACATTGAAACAGCAACACTGTTTTACTCAATTCACCTTTGCAATGGTATTAATAATTATAATTAATAATTTAACTTTCCGGTGGATTTTTCCCGACCAGCGTGAAAGAGACTGTGAGTGTGAGAGTTGAGTAAACATCTAAATGAAAAAGTGGCAGCAAGCTGCATTATTTATCTCACTCTGCTCTTCTTATTTTGAACTGCAAAAGCAGCAACAAAAGGAAACAGAAAGTCAAAGGCGCTGTTAATGTGCTATGACATGTGTGTGCATGCATGGGTGTGTGTAGACTACAGTGACGAGTGATGGAAAGGTGTTTGGAACAAGCAAGAGGAACAATACAAAATTTACCAGCACCACTGTTGCACTGACTGACTTAATCTTACACAGCATGGTCAACTCAACAAGCTGGGGTTTGTGATTCGCAACAACCACTAATCCTTCACAATGCTGAGCTGTGCCATCAAAAGCCAGCTAGTCAATGACTTGAATTGTAATGTACCTCTGTAGTTACATAAGCTGCACATACACAGTATCTGATTCTGACTCTGAGTATGTATGGTGAGCGGTCGGATCAAACTTGCAGTTAGCACAGTTGCTATACTAACAGTAACACTAACAAAAGAATGATAAATGCTATGACGAGCTTCATGAAGCAAGGCACTGTGTGGCTATCTGATCCAGCTGGAGTAATGCTAAGTACCACTGGCCCACTTACACATGTTCAGCTGGCGGATGAAGCTGGAGATGTTGTTATGCTTGAAGTATAGAGGCAGCACTTCATGGGCAAAGCGAGACTGGTCAAAGATATGAAAACTCTTCCCTTTCTGAAAAAAAGAATAAGAAAAATTCACATGGCAGCAACACAGAATATCATGCACTTTCACAGACTGACTGAACATTTCGGGACACCCAGTGACTCACAAGAGAAAAACCAACAAAAATTGAAAACACAAGTATACATCATAATCATTACATCATACATGTGCACAAAAACAAAATTAGTTGATATAATGATGACTGATAAAGTGATATGCACTAATTCAGTAACTGCAGTTTTATGTTGGGCATTACTGGGTTCAGTATGTCAGTAATTATATTATATGTACTGTAGTGGTATCAGTGTTGTCTTAAGCCCGTTCTTAACTGGGCGAAGGTTTGTTCACCGAACATACTTCAGACAGTTTGACGAACTATGATTTGTTTCTTAATTGAACTTTTAGTTCGCCGAACATGGTTTGGACAGTCCAAACTTTACTTTGTTCTCAACTGGCTTGTAATGAGATGCAAGCTTCGGCCTGAACTTGTGGCAGACGCGCAGCAGACAGCATGATCGAAAATGTAGGCTAAAGTCAAGTCAAGTCAAGTCAATATACTTTCATCATCCCTCACAGGGTCATTCAACTAACTACTATCTCATTCTGGGTCTCCGAGACAAGGTTGCGCCTCCCACAAGTCAACAAATAAACAAATTCCCTCCAAAGTGAGTGGAGAACCTAGCGACACCGTCATCCATTTTTATTTTTTCTTCATCCACAGGAGAGCTCTGCTCTCAGCCAATCAGAGGCAATGATCATCGAATGTTCCCAGAACATGTTGAGCAAAGCAAATATAGCTTCCACGAATACTTCCAACTAGGTTTGCGAAGAAAAGTTCGCCCAATTAAGAACCAACTAGCTTCAATGAATACTTCCAACTAGGTTTGCGAAGAAACATTCGCCCAATTAAGAATGGGCTTTACACTTACAGACAGGTCATTCACTAACTGTGGTTTGAGAGAACCATTTAACTTTTAACTTTTAACTATTTCACAGATTGAGAACAAATGATCAGTCAACCAACACTAACCATATTCACAAATTCAGTATTAAATTAATTCACAATGAGCAAACAAAACTTCCATCAAGTTTTCATAATCTTCTTAATCTTCTGACTAATTATGTCCTTGTTAAAACGTGATGCATGCATTCAAATTCAATACCTATTTAGGCTGTTACAGATTTACGTGGTAACTTCCACAATTCATAAAGCTGAATTATTCAATTAATATTTATCAATATCATTATGAAGATTTAAAGCTCTTAACTTACTAATAGAAATACTAGCACATGATAATGCTTACAACATTTGAAAAAATACCAATATCAAGGCACTTTAAAAACAAACCAAAAACACCTGATTCTGGAAACCTGTAAATGTAATTGCACCCGTTACTTACCCTTAAACTAGTTAAAGCAAAATACTGTAAATTCATCCCTGTAATTTTGTGTGCTATAAATCATATGAAGCTGGTCAAATATTGACCTGCTGGTGAGAACTTGCACTAGCTGTATTATTACACTACTTGTAAACGACCCTCAAGTTGCACTTGCATTATTATATTAGTTGTAAACAATCTGCCTGAGTTAACCCAAAGATTATTACAGATTAAGGAAAGTGCATTCAATTTTTTTTTTCTGTTGAATTGCTAAACTGTAAACTCACTTCTGAATCTGCTGGTTACTGGGAGCAAAATCTTCTGGTTTGATCTTATTCTTGTGGAGCCAGGAGTAAGATTGTTGACAACACTGAAGATAGTACTGACTTACACTAAAGTGTTATCCGCAGTGATTCCTATGTTATTTGATTTAAAGCATAACGGTTGATCCATGTTATTTAATTTAAAGCATGACGGATGATCCATACTCTGGTACTGGTTATTCATGAACTTTGTGGACCTTCTCTGGGCTACATTGATTTTGTCAGGTCAGATGTGTAGTGGTTAAACTTAAAGACAATACAGCAATACTCTCAATGTCTAACTGGGGTGAAGTTGGTGTTGATCTCAAGTGGTGTTCAGGTTTCTCCTTAAAACTTATCAAACTTAAAAGCAATAAAACTGAAGCAAAATCTTTTCATTTTGGAAAGCTGATCCTGCCCTTTTTGTGACTCAGCCAATAATGATGTTTCCAGCTGCAATCTTCAGTAATGTTCACACCCTGTACCACTCCAAGTGGTGTCCTTTTAGTTTTACTCTTTAGATTGGTCTTGTAGTAATGGGGTTCATCCTCTAGTGGTATGATTGGTCTTGTAGTAATGGGGTTCATCCTCTAGTGGTATGAGAGGACTGTTTTGTTCCACCTTCCCCTCCAGTGTGGATCAAACTCGCACCAGAATAATGAAACTAATAACCGTGGTCGCTCAACACAATACAAATGTGTGTGTGTGTGTGTGTGTGTGTGTGTGTGTGTGTGTGTGTGTGTGTGTGTGGTGCGTGCGTGCGTGCGTGCGTGCGTGCGTGCGTGCGTGCGTGCGTGCGTGCGTGTGTGTGTGTGTGTGTGTGTGTGTTGTGTAGCCTAGTAGTAGTAGTACGGGGATTCCCCATTGTTGTATGCACCCCCTTAATGACTAAACGATCTAGTTCACAAAAAAACATACTGCAAACCTACAACCAGGGTTTGGAAGCAATTATAAACTTACGAAAATAAACACATTGCACCATATCAGGTGAAAGTCAAACAAAAAAATTGTGATGGTTCTGCATAATTTCACTTCTTCCACAGCCAAGGCCAAAGCACATGCTTCGATTTCAAATTCAAAGATCAGCTTACCATATCCCAGCAAATGATATCATTGTTCGATGGGTCTTCAACAAGCGTCCATAGTTTCATGAGAAATGCCGGAACATTGCTATTACTTCCAGAATTTTCCTGCACCGAGAAGAAGTCGAGGTCAACATCGCGAGTGGAAGACCGCTTCGCAGCCATGTTTTTCCGAGTCTAGGTCCAAACTGCTGAGTAAAATTCCGCGGTTATGCGCATGCCTACGCTGTACCACAACTTCCGCTTAATAGCCTGTCGGACTGGCAGGCCTTCTTGAGAGCCAGTTCGACAGGCTCCGCACTCAACAAATGACTGGCTGTCTAGACTAACAGAGTCGGTCTAGCAGGCTATCCGGGGCTTTGTCACGGCCGACGTTGCATGCACACAGTATATATTAAACACTCTTCTTGGCCATTTGCTGGTGTGTGTGTGTGTGTGTGTGTGTGTGTGTGGTCGCTGAATGCGTGCGTGCCAAGCGCGTGTCACTGGGGGTGTGCGGCCGATTCAGTGGTGTGTGACTAGCGTCCCCGCGGCGTGACAGGGTGTCCGGAGTGAGTGTCACTGTGTGCGCGCGCTAGGTGTCACAGTGCGTGTTTGTGCCAGTGTCATGGCTAGAGTCTCAGTGTCTGAGTGTCACTGACTGACAGTGAGCATGGGTGTGCCAGTGTCATGGCTAGAGTCTCAGAGTCTGAGTGTCACTGACTGACAGTGAACATGGGTGTGCCAGTGTCATGGCTAGAGTCTCAGTGTCTGAGTGTCACTGACTGACAGTGAGCATGGATGTGTATCAGACACGGTGCACGCGCGCGCGTCAGTTTGTGTCAGTGAGTGACTGAGTGTGTGTAGTGTGTGTGTGTGTGTGTGTGCGTGTCAGTGTGTGTGTGTGTGTGTGTGTGTGTGTGTGTGTGTGTGTGTGTGTGTGTGTGTGTGTTGTGAGAGAGAGAGAGAGAGAGAGAGAGAGAGAGAGAGAGAGAGAGAGAGAGAGAGAGTGTGTGTGTGTGTGTGTGTGTGTGTGTGTGTGTGTGTGTGTGTGTGTGTGTGTGTGTGTGTGTGTGTGTGTGTATGAGTCAGTGAGTGAGTCAGTGTGTCAGTGTGACAGTCTGTTAGAGTAGCGTAGCCTGTTTGCTGAACATCTGCCGGATCTGTTTTAGTCATTTTCTGATTAGTATCAAGTACTGCCGTACGGCGTCCTTGCTAGAAGTATAAAACAAACAAACAAAAGACCTATACTGTACATGTAGTAGTTTTTTTTTTTATATACTAAAAATAAGTTAGTACATGTACAGTATAGTTGTTGTTTTTAATTTAAAAACAACAACAATAAAACGCCTAGTGCCGTACGGCAGTAACCTCTAGTCTGTGGTCTCGGGTCGAATCAGTGCCAGGACCAGCAGCGGAAGCACGGTTTTTAATGTAAACAACAACAACAACAACAACAACAACAACAACAACAACAACAACAACACACACACACACACACACACACACACACACACACACACACACACACACACACACACACACACACACACACACACACACACCATCTCTCTCTCTCTCTCTCTCTCTCTCTCTCTCTCTCTCTCTCTCTCTCTCACCACACACACACACACACACACACACACACACACACACACACACACACACACACACACACACACACACACACACACACACACACACCACACACACACACACACACACACACACACAACACACACCACACACACACACACACACACACACACACACACACACACACACCACACACACACACACACACACACACACACACCCCACACACACCACACACACACACACACACACACACACACAACACACACACACACACACACACACACACACACACACACACACACACACACACACACACACACACACACACACACACACACACACACACACACACACACACACACACACACACACACACACACACACACACACACACACACACACACACACACACACACACACACACACACAACACACACAACACACACACACACACACAACACACACACACACACACACACACACACACATAGACCATGTACGGACACAAGTCACACTTCCTCGCAGCCAACTGTTTTTCCGATCCAGTTCGGCCCTGCGGGGAGGTTTAATTGGTCAACGGTATAGCCAAGCTTTTTACGTCGCTTCGGGAAACCCTTTGCGTCGGTTTTTTATAACGTTGCCCAGTTTTGTTGTTGCGTGAACACCCTTGTCGCATGTGGTTGTTTGTCAATAACAGTGCCCTGCGCTGTGTTGTTTGTCAATAACAGTGCCCTGCGCTGTGTTGTTTGTCAATAACAGTGCCCTGCGCTGTGTTGTTTGTCAATACCAGTGCCCTGCGCTGTGTTGTTTGTCAATACCAGTGCCATGTACTGTGTTGTTTGTCAGTAACAGTGACACGTACTGTGTTGTTTGTCAGTAACAGTGACATGTACTGTGTTGTTTGTCAGTAACAGTGCCATGTACTGTGTTGTTTGTCAGTAGCAGTGCCAATAACTGTGTTGTTTGTCAGTAACAGTGCCAGGTACTGTGTTGTTTGTCAGTAGCAGTGCCAATAACTGTGTTGTTTGTCAGTAACAGTGCCAGGTACTGTGTTGTTTGTCAGTAACAGTGCCAATAACTGTGTTGTTTGTCAGTAACAGTGCCAGGTACTGTGTTGTTTGTCAGTAACAGTGCCAATAACTGTGTTGTTTGTCAGTAACACTGCCAGGTACTGTGTTGTTTGTCAGTAACAGTGCCAATAACTGTGTTGTTTGTCAGTAACAGTGCCAGGTACTGTGTTGTTTGTCAGAAACAGTGCCAGGGTCGCTGCGCTTTGCTGCCACCGTCGGCGAACGACGTCAGGTTTTTTATGAAAAAAGAAAAAAATGGAGGGGGGAAGAAAAAAATAATCTGTAAGGACAGGGCTATATCTCACTGACAGCCTCTAAGTGAAGAAGGTGCGGCATGGAAATGGCCGGTGTCTGACTGACGAACAGCCTCCAAGTGAAGAAGTTGCTGAGGAATTTAAATGGCCATGTCCTTTCATGAATGAGCCAGGGAACGAGCTGCTGGGCTGCTCCCTCCCTCCCTCCCTCGGCCAACTAAGCGTGACGGTGGAGGTTCAGAGCGCCGCAAGGCTTCCTGCGCTATGAAATGATTCAGCAGTACGGTCCTGTTTCCGCCACGACTTGACTGACCGTCACTCCATCACTGACCATGACCAGAACCAACTCCAGAGCGCCTGTATGTGGGCGGCATTACTCGGATTCTTCAAACGGTTCTCCGGCAGAACGTTTGATTGATGATCGCTTATACAGCGCTATTCTCCGCTCTCTTGTGCAGACTCACTGCGCTTGCATGTGGTTCTACATGAGTGACTAGCTTTTTATAGCGCGTGTTTTTGTTTGTTTTTGTTTTTAAATAGCCAACGAAGTGGTGTACTTACAGCGCTGGCATGGCTGGTGCCACATGAAACTGCAGCCGTCTCGGCGCAAGTTCTGTGTACACCATACAACCATGCACCATGTCACTTCATGCAAAGCCACATACGTAAGGTGTTGAATGACAGAATGGCCGGGATATTTTACGTGCTACTGCGGTAACACGGGGGTGGAACGGATACAGAAATAAGTCAGCACAGAAAGT
>JABMCL010002018.1:1085000-1095000 GCA_018857735.1 Alviniconcha marisindica
TTAGGGATGGGGAGCCCAGGACGGCCACCTCGAATTTCACACAGTTCCTGAGTTCTAATAGGGAACTAACTGTACAAGCGGCCTTTATTATTATCATTATTGGTCTTCTTTTTATAATTTTTATTATTATTTTATTATTATTGAGAAAATCAACTTACGGGACAATATCTCCGAAACGTCGTTCCGAAAGCGTTAACCGGTCAGGAAAAAGTGGAAACTAATTAAATATTATGTGACTGTTTCGTGTGTCTTCTACTGCTGAATGTTGTAGGCTGACAAAATTCGAGCTTGAAGGCAACTTCGAAGGGAACTCATCGATGACTGTTCAGTTTCAGGTTATCTCCCTTCCTTCGAGACTTGCAGTCTGCATGCTGCCGTTTTCTAGCGGTGTCAACAACACTGCTGACAAGGTTAGAGAGTACAAGATGTATACACTGAGTTCACGGTTCTTCAGATGCCGCCAGCAGACCGTCACACGGCTGAGTACTTCAGTGTAATTTTGATTTTTCTCTTTGTATCTTTGTTCTGTTATCAGTTTCGTCCAGCATAGTTTTTTCAAGACAGTCACCACAGCATTAACTGGAAAATATCCACAAGATGACCTTAAACATATAGCTTATAAATGTAAGTGACTTGGAGTTTTACGCCCAGTATATACGTACATTAAAAAATATATATAATGTCCATATAAAACGCTGCCTATTGCGGGGGCAAACTCAGCGTAACATGTTTTTCTTTTCTGTCTCGAATGCAGGAATATTTCATGTGGGAGTTTAAAAAAGAACTGAGAAGGGCAGTTGAACGTTTGCATCCTAAAAACGACATCATAAAATCACAAGAGCACGGTGAGATGTTCCAGCAGGAACATTGCATTTGCTTTCATTCTGGTGCGTTCGCAAAAGATAAAAAGCACTTTTATTCAGTGGAAAGTGCAAGGAGCTCCCTCTCAAAGGTCCTATGTTCCACAACGAAGTAAATGCCAGAAGTAAACATGGTGCTTAACGTCCACAGAAACCATAAGGCTTATTAGGGACGGGGAGAAGGGGGGGGGGGGGGGGGTTATGGAGGTGCTGGAGAGGGAGATTATATACCTATCGGCACACTGTCACCACCAGAATAACTCCTGCATTAAGAGGGGCAGCGATGAGAGCCATTTTAATGTTTCATAATTGTGAGGGACAAAGTCACAAGACAGTGTCCACAGACCACAACTTTTGAAGAGAAAGGAGAGCCGAAGCGGATTCGAACCGAGGTCCCTCCGCTTACCAGCCTAACGCCTTACCGCTAGGCCAAACCGGTTCACTGTGCCAGAAGAGGCAAGGCAGGGGCTTTATATACTTATAAAGGAAATAGGACCGGCACAGCGAACACTGGGCAAAGTCCCCGTACGATCAGTCTCACGCCCAGGCCGTGTCCGTGTCCTGGATCTCGGCGAGGAAACAGAAGACCTTGCAGATGGCGTACGCTCGTCTCCGCGCGCCTTCAGAGTCCTCCGTCGTGCCGGAGTGAAGCAGCTCCTCGGGACAGACCATTGAGCGACGAACCTTGAGCATCTCGGGCACGTGCTTACCGTCCACGAGCAAGGTCACCGTAGACGGACGTTTCACAGCATTGCTGATCCAGTATCGAAGATCCCTGGAGACCTTTCCCCCAGCCAGGACGATCACCATGGTGCTTCTCCTCATGACTCTCAAGCCGCCTTCCAGCTCCAGTTTATTGGGCGGCGCGTTTTTGTCGATAGTGGCGACTCTCAGGCCACAGATGTCATTCAGAATGTGAGTCATGTTTATGGCTTGTGCTCGTAAGGGTTGCGTGTGCAGTATCATGACGTCCCAGGTTTCGTCTTCATTCCCGTTGTCTTCCGATGCATCCGTGTCCTCGGAACTGCTAGGTTCATACAGTTTCTCAGCCATGGCATCTTGGAAAGCAGACTTGAAGTGGTCCTTGGCTGTGGGGGAACCTTGGAGTAAGAAATGGCACGCTGCTTGTACGTAGATCTTCAGTACATACTGCTCTTCCAGCTGCAAACTCTGGGCAGTGCACTTTAGCAGTTCAACGAAAGTCAAGGCCTGCTCATACTGCTCTATCGCTACGAAGTCTTCAATGCAAAGCTTGAGATATTCTGGGTCATTGGCTCTCTCCTGGTCCATCGTCTGGAGTTTTTGAAGCAGATCCAGGGACTGCTTGTGGTCTCTGATCAGTTGGAACAGTTTGGCCTTTTCTTTAATCTTCTCGTTTGTGTTGCGGTCAGAGTCCTCTACTTCCCTTAAAAGAGCTGGAAACGATTGCCAGACTTCCCCGATGTGTACTTTGTATCCAGCGGATTTTGAGAAAAGCCTTGAGGCTGATTTCAGTGCCATCAGAAGCATGGAGCTGCTGTCCTGAAGCAATCTTTTCTTTCTTCCTTCTTCTGTCTCGGATTCTGCCATCTCTCTTTTAATCAGTCCCACTTGTTCATACACACCAGGGTAGTCAACGTCAAACATATAGAGTTTACCTTCTAATATTTTCTGAAGACTTTCGAGTGCTTTTTCCAGTTCTCCCAGGCTTTTCTGCATGAGTGCCAAATCGTACAATGCTCGTGTGTTCTCCCCTTCGCTAAATGCAACGGACAGTTCAAAGTTGTGCAATGCTTCCTGGACATATCTGTCGTTCCTGGAGAATCTGGTGACACTTTTGGGCGGGGACTTGAAAACTCTCTGCAAGACCCTCGCATCTCTATTCAGACTGTAATTGCTTGGCGGACCATCATTGGCACGCGTATCCGCCACAGCAGCACGGCGCTGACCGGATGTGTCACGGTCGTACCGCGCCCTTCCCCACTGTCCGAACGGCTGTGGTGGTCCTTGACAATCTGAGTCACATCCGCGTCTTGGATGCTCCCTCTCCAGCTGGCGGTAGTATCCCGGTATCTTTACGACGTCCTTATAGATCTCTTTTGTAGCGAGGCACTTGTAGGTCAGACCCAAATGGTGGTAGCCTGTTGCTGACGGTCGTATGGAAAGAGCCTTCTCCAGAAGTTCGCATGACCTCTCCGTTTCTCTGAGGTAGCGGAGGATTCTGCCGCACTTACAAAGGACCGAATTGTCATCGCCGTCAAGTTGCAACGCTATTTCACAGGCCTGTTTCGTCTCCATCCCAGCTTTGGTGACAAACTCTTTCCTCACTGGCGTTCTCCAGACCATGTGCAACAAAATCGCCATTTCCGCATATGCTTTAGCCTTTAGATTCACGGATTCACTGTTTTGTACGATTTCTTGAAACAGTTGCAGAAGACTCCGTTGTTCATTCACCGTGTCTACCTCTGGTATGGGCGATAATGCTTGAGGCTGTGCGCGCAGTTTTCGCCTCCGGGCCAAAGCGAGACCAAACTTCCACAGCCATTTCTCAGCCCCTCGCGCTTCCGGTATGACTTCCAAGAACAAGGTGACAGCGTCAGGAATGAAAATGGGTCCCAGTCGCGTGTAGCTGAAAGCCAGCTCCGCTTTCGCCTTGACCACGAGGTAACGGAAGTCTTTACTGTCTGCTTGTATCTGACGCAGCAACTGCAGTAGATCATCGGCACTGGAGAGATGACACCTGCGACTCAGCATGACGGCTTTGTTGGCCAGAGTGACGAGGTTGTCGCGCTGGTCTTCCATGTCTAGGACGAGGTCCAGCTGTTCCAAGGCGTCATCAGGATGACCCAGGTGCCACAGGGCGAAGGCCAACAGATTCCTGGCACGGGCAGTTTCCAGCGCGGTCTTGTAGCCCACAGACAGCGCGGATTCCAGACCCGACTTGAGACGCTTCATCTGGTTGGGGCTCAGTCGTTGTAGGTCCTTGAGCTGGAACGTGTGGGGGAAGTCTGCCAGCTGAGCCTGGAATTTGCCCTGCTCTTTTTCTGCCAGGTTCCACGACTCCATCATGGAGCACAGCGAGTCTGAAATGTTAAGTAATAGTCAACAATGGTAGCTTTGGTGTTATTTTTGGAGAGAGAGAGAGAGAGAGAGAGAGAGAGAGAGAGAGAGAGAGAGAGAGAGAGAGAGAGAGAGAGAGAGAGAGAGAGAGAGTAAACACACACAAATGTATCTGAATAATTTCATTTACAAAAACCTGTGATATATATTAATATATATATATATATATATATATATATATTATATATATTATATATTATATCTATATATATCTATATATATATTATATATATATATATATATAATATATATATATATATCACAGGTTTTTGTAAATGAAATTATTCAGATATATATATATATATATATATATATATAGAGAGAGAGAGAGAGAGAGAGAGAGAGAGAGAGAGAGAGAGAGAGAGAGAGAGAGAGACAGACAGACAGACAGACAGACAGACAGACAGACAGACAGACAGACAGACAGAGACAGACAGAGAAAGAGAGAGAGAGATCAAGCACCTGATTCCATGTTGCTTTACGTCCATAGAAGCGAGATGGCTTATTAGGGCCGGGGAAAAGGGCGAGGGGGGGGGGGGGGGGGGGGGGAAGAGTGAGTGGCTCGTCCGCGCAATCCGACCGTCAAAAGACCGAAGAGGCCGTGGACCACCGCCAGAACAACTATGTCAAGGCAGTGGGGACCTCGCCAGTGCGAAGCAACTAGTGTGCTCCGCTAATTGCTGTTTCAACTGCCGTGCGGAGCAGCTCACCTCCCTCGTCTTGATCTCGCATGGACTCCTAGGCATGCAGACGCCTAAAGCTGTTGTAGTACTCGGAGTCGTCTGTGGTTGTGGATGCATGTGTGTTCATGGTGCAGCTGTCAGATGCCTGGCTACTGAATCTGAACATTGAGTTTGTTCCTTTGTTGTTTTGTATTTTGTAAACTGTACGTACCTTATCGTCATGGTTGACGGGGCGTTAAAAAGCAATTATCAATCTATGTACGTACTCTGCTGAACCAACGAATGGTTTCCCCGCGCGCGCAGCGAGTTCGAGTTGCTTCCCGTGATCAAAGTCAGCAGCGACAAAGTTGTGACACCTAGACCAATTAACCCGGTTTATTGTTCCCCAAAAACAGTCTTTTGTTTTACGGTAACAGTTCAAACAATGCATACAGGTTTGACTGTGGTTATTATGTGCGCTGCAGGCTCTGACTGGGAATTGAATCTGACAATGATATATGTTAATGATGTTAATAGTTCTGTAGATAAAAATATCGACTCTGATAATATCAGTGTCGATATTTTTATCGACGTAACTATTAACATCATTAACACATATCATTGTCGTATTATGTGTAAAAAAAGAAGAAGGAGAAAGAGAAAAGCTGTCAGTTTTCAAACAAAATTTAGATGTGTAGTGTTGTCAGAGAAAAGCTGTCAGTTTTCAAACAAAATTTAGATGTGTAGTGTTGTCAGAGAAAGCCAGCAACCACACCCTGGCGCCCCGCAGACCCTACCGTTCAGATCAGAGTGTATGAATCTCCCCCATGCTCTTCTTCAACCATAATGGAGGACCAGGGCTGCCACTCATTGGACTGTATTAAAATGTTCCATTACTGACTTTCCCATACCGTCCTGTTCGCTTTATAACACTGGAATTCTGAAGCTCGTGGGCGTCTCGGTTGTTTTAATAGAGACGATGTCAAAGTAACGTTTTGCGGTGGCCTTGACAAATATTATCAGATATAAGCACTTGCGATATCTAGAGTGCCACACTGAGGATACACCGTAGTGTGGCTTACAGCCGATATCAGTAGCCGTGTAAAAGGTCCTTCACAAAACGTTAAGGTGACTTTCCCCCTTGACGCAAAGTCAAGCGCCTGTACCGCAGAACGTGTCAGACGAGTGAACTAATAACAGACCCACTTCAACGTCCTCGCCAGCGAGAAGCGAGAAGCGCGAATGGAAAATAGTTTCCTGGAAAATCCCGCGAGACAAAAGTTGGCACTGAACATTCTGCAGAGCCTGCCCAGCTTTGCTGACTCGAAGATAAAAACACTTGCTTACATAAAATAATTGCTAAGCAACGTGTTGTTCACTGTCGCAAACAGTCTGTTGTCTGAAAAGAACAAAACAGTTTGATGCTAAGCCATTTCAGTTAATTAACGCACTGGGCAGCTTTCCGTGACGAGAAGCCAGTTCGTCGTTCGCCGCCCTGTTTAACATTTCAGTGCAGGTAAGCCGTTTGTTCTGTCAGACTCACAATTAACTGACATTGGAATTGCGATCAGCGTCTACCGCTTTCAGTTGTAGGCTACCACGCACATGAATACATGTACAAGCGAAAGACAACCCCCAAATGAGACAAGTTAGATGGCTAGTACTGGATTTTAATGCCTGCCAACTGAAAACGGTCACCTCAGGACGGAAGAAAAAAAAAAGGGGGGGGGGGGGGGGGGGGGGGGGGGGGGGGGGGGTTGGGGGGGGGGGGTGTAGGGGAAGGTGAGATGGACGCTGTCTTTGTTATGGCGTCAAGTTTATTTATTAATATGTATATGAACAGAACAGTTTACGAAGAAGTGGGTCGTAACAGCATATAAATATAGTCTCTATAGTAATGGCGGCCGTCACCAGATATTTTACTGTGTCTGCCATTCGTAAAGCGATCGTCTTACGGAGTGGATCAACAATACAACATGAGTATTTAATGAGTCTGTGCCCGACTGCCTCAGCTACAGTGTCATCAGCCCAGTTGTACACGGCTTTGCCTGGCGGCGAGTGGGACAAATCAATGCGCGAGGCACCGCTCGACAAGACACAGCCACGTCACTGGACTGAGGCGAGAGATCGCCGATTGCCGAAACATCCTCCCATTTACCCGTCAGAACCGCGTTGTAGCCTGCTTCTGCACAAGTCCGATACTCACAGTATCGCCGTGTAAAGAAAGCAGCGCTGTCTTACCTGTGTCGGGCGAACGATCCATGGTTGTTTTACTCGACGGTCCTCACTGGCCTTCACTCGTTGCAGCTCGCCTCCACTGACTTCTTGTTACGAGAACGCTGCATGCACTTGTGAGGATGCTGGCTGCATAAACAGGGGCTTCCCCTCCCTATAGCCTGACGAACACTGCGCTCGCCTAGGCTGGTTCATCACAAAACTGATTCGATTTCCTTTGCCCATTTCCTTTTCCTTTATGTCCTCAGATGCTAGAGAGCGTATTAGGGACAATCTGTAGAATGACCACAGAACTGATAGCCAGGTAGACTACAACACTGCTTATAGGCCTGCAACGTGCAACTTTGACCTACTACCCCTTTCTGAGACTCCGCCCCTGCCGTCTCTGGCGTGTCAGTGTGCGCACTTTTACAGCAGCCTAATTCAGACGTCATAGAGCAGCCAGGCAACCAGAAAGGGGAGACGAGTTATCTACGGGTCGACCTCTGCAGTCTGCAGTGCTCGCGTTGAGCAGTCGTTCTGCATGAGAATGGCGACCCGTTGAGCTTATGAGAGAAAACATCCGGTGTTGCCCCCAACGGGTTATCTCCTACGGGAGGTTCAGCGAAGGCTGAATGTAGGCCTAACAATGTGCAGTGAAATAAACGAAAGTGTCGTCGTTAGTGTCTATGCCACCAAACGGGTGAACTGTTCATTACAAACGTGCGACACAGTAGCCTGCCTCAGAGACCTGACCTACTGTTTTTGGTAAACGGTCAGGCAATAGGCTCTACTCGAAAATGAGCCCGGCCTTCACAGGCAAACTCAAGACATTCCTCTTCTCAGAATATTGTCCTTCAACCCTATCAGTCTGTACAGTGTGTGTGTGTGTGTGTGTGTGTGTGTGTGTGTGTGTGTGTGTGTGTGTGTGTGTGTGTGTTGTGTCGTGTGTTGTGTGTTGTGTGTGTGTTTGTGTGTGTGTGGGTGTGTGTGTGTGGTGTGTGTGGTGGTGTGGTGGTGGTGGTGTGTGTGTGGTGTGTGTGTGTGTGTGTGTGTGTGTGTGTGTGTGTGTGTGTGTGTGTGTGTTGTGTGTGTGTGTGTGTGTGTGTGTGTGTGTGTGGGTGTGCGGGTGGTGGTGGTGGTGGTGGTGGTGGTGGTGGTGGTGGTGGTGGTGGTGTGTGGGGTGTGTGTGTGTGTGTGTGTGTGTGTGTGTGTGTGTGTGTGTGTGTGGTGTGGTGGTGGTGTGTGGTGGTGGTGTGTGTTGTGTGTGTGTGTGTGAGAGAGAGAGAGAGAGAGAGAGAGAGAGAGAGAGAGAGAGAGAGAGAGAGAGAGAGAGAGAGAGAGAGAGAGAGAGAGAGAGAGAGAGAGAGAGAGACAGACAGACAGACAGACAGACAGACAGACAGACAGAGAGAGAGACAGACAGACAGACAGACAGACAGAGATAGAGACAGACAGACAGACAGAGAAAGTGTGTGTGCATCTTTCACATAGTTATGCTTGAACCCTTGTTGATGTCTACATTACGTGTTAGCTTTTTGTTAAATTGCTGGTAGCATTTTCCATTTCGATGTACATTATGTGTGTTATATTATGCTTGTTCAGCGCTTTGAGCCGCAAGGTACGCGCTTTAGAAATCTCCATTATTATTATTATCACGCTACAGTACAGCAAGCGCCAGAAATCCATCGCTGTGAGTGTGACTGAACTGGTCTTTGGATCACTGGGTCATTGTGGTGGAAGAATGCTCTCTGTCAGTGCACGATCCCCGATACACAGACCTGTCATGTTAAGCTACCAGCGAAGCGGTTGCCGTCTCTTGCCGTGTTGTGTAAGTTTATACGCTAACTATAAGCCTACAGCTGGAGTTTATTTTTGCCACAAGAGGCCCGCGTGCCGTGACGTCAACGGACTAGCTAGTTGTATTATCGTCCATAGGTCTGTGACGTCAACGGACTAGCTAGTTGTATTACCGTCCATAGGTCTGTGACGTCAACGGACTAGCTAGTTGTATTACCGTCCATAGGTCTGTGACGTCAACGGACTAGCTATTTGTATTACCGTCCATAGGTCTGTGCACGACGCTCCACCTAGCCGTCAGTCATACTGAGGAAGGAGTGGGAGTGAAAATCTGCAGGCAGTTGAGAGAGAGAGAGAGAGAGAGAGAGAGAGAGAGAGAGAGAGAGAGAGAGAGAGAGAGAGAGAGAGAGAGAGAGAGAGAGAGAGAGAGGGAGAGTGAGTGTCGTGTGTGTGTGTGTGTGTGTGTGTGTGTGTGTGTGTGTGTGTGTGTGTGCGCGTGTGTGTGTGCGTGTGCGTGCGTGGCGCGCGCGTGGACGAGTCTCAAAGAATCTAAAGAAAACAAAGTTAAGTGTCCTATATTCCTCTCAACAATGAGTCCAGACCTTCGATTCAAAACCCGAAGAGATAATTTCCTACTTTGACGAATGCATCGCCTTTAACTGACCTCCATATTTTGTCCATTTTGGGTCGCACTTGCTGTGTGGGATGCAGTTCAACCTCACTGAAGCATTTTCGCCACAGAACTTTGACATACATATTTTTCCAGTTTCCATCAGTCGCCGCCATTTTTTACAACGTCCAACGTCCATCAGACATAGGTGAACTACAGCTAAGGAACTGATACGTGGGTGTTGAATAAGCAGATTTCATACAGCTATGAAGTTGGAAGAACACTTCACAAACAGTAAGCGCAACACAAAAATGAACAAAAACGGAGGCCAAAAGCGGTACTATGATAATTCAGGACATAAAAACGGGAAACCCCCCCCGCCCCCTCCCCAAAATAGCGGGTGCTGTGGTGGCGTTTCATTAGGCCTATGTATAAAAAATTGAGGTGATGTGAGAGGCCAGTAAAAAATTTCCCCCCCCCCCCCGCCCCCACCACACCCACACACCCACCTTGTGAATGCTAGTTGGTTTTGTGGTGCAGTTTTGCAGTTTGAAATACGCATTGAGAATAAGTTCTGAATGAGAATGGCCCGAACATGGATATGTGCCACCGCGCAATCAAAAAGTCGAGAAGAGCACATCAGATTCTGTCCTGCATAGTCGACTACCGTCTAAACCTTTTTGGCCCCCCCCCCCCCCCCCGTTAAGACACACGTACACCAAGGCGAAATACAAGTCATCACAAGTAAAAGTCGC
>JABMCL010002018.1:1100000-1107500 GCA_018857735.1 Alviniconcha marisindica
CGGGCTTCGTTTGACTTGTCAGCGGAGGTGGCCTTGAGAAGCGCGGCTCTTCCAGCCAGCACGCAGACCTTCTGGACGTACTGATCACCCTCGAACAGGTCCAAGGCCGATCCCTGCGCTGTGCACATCAACGTCTTGATGAACGCTAAGGCCTTATCATAGCGTTCAAGGCTCACGTAATTCTCGATGTATATCTTGAGACAGTCAGGGCTCTCCGCCTCCTTGGGGTCAATGTTTCTGATTTCCTGCAGCAGAGCCATGGATTGCCAATGGTCTTTGATCAGCTGGAACAGCCTGGCTTTCTCCCGCAGCTTGTCTGTGTGGTGGCGGTCCGAGTCCTGGGCAGCTTGCAGCAGAGTAGGAAAGGCGTGCCAGACGTCTCGAATGAAGCGTTGCAGGCCGGGCAGCCGGCTGCAAAGACTGGAGCACAGATATAACGCCATGTTCAGTTTGGACTCGCCTTCTTCGTTCAGTTGCTTTCGCCGTTCTTCTTTGTCTTCCATTTCACTCTTGTCCTTCAGAATCAAACCTGCCTGCTCGTAGGCGTTGATCTTGTAGAAGGGTCCCATGCTCTTGAGCCTGGCCTGCTGGATGGTGTCCAGTAACTTCAACGCTTCGTCCAAATCGTCCAGCGCTCTGTGCATCAACGCGAGGTCGTACACAGCTGGAATGTTTTCCCCTTCACTCAGTTCAACAGCTTTTTTAAACGCGTCCATTGCTTCCTGCACGAATGGATCCGTAGGAGAGAATCTGATTGCGTCCCTGGAAGGGGATTTAACAATGCGTTGAAATGACCTGATAGCACGTGGCGTTTTCTCCATTGACGGTGTCCGTTCACATTTAGCTGATGTGTCTCTTGGCTCTGAACCGGATTCTTTCGTTAAAAAAGCCTCAGAGAGGTTCCCTGAGCTGTCGGTCTTATGGGTGACAGTTGGAGTGCCCCGGGCTTCGGTTGGTGACCTCCCGGTGTCGGTTGGTGAGCTGTCCACGTCCAACGACAAGCTAGCAAGATCAACAGACAATCTTTCAGTTTCTGTCATGTGTCCTGAATCCCCTTCCTGGTCAGATTTCCAGCGCCGTGGTGTCTCAGCGACGCTTGGCCCCAAGACTGTGGACTCGCTCCCCCCACAGGCACCCCGATCGCTCCAGTCTTCACCTGAACGTCTACCTCCGAGGTTCCCATACTGGCCGGAATGGGACAGTCGGTTGTAGCTGCCATTGTTGAATTGCGCGCCCCACCGTCCTCTGTTCACTCTCTCATTTCTGCTGCCTTGGTTATACCGATTTCCCCTTCGAAAATACATCATCTCCTCTGTTGAATCAGGTGGTCTGTTTCCGCGTTCATACCACCCTCTTCCTCTCCTGCCCCGTCCTCCTCTTCCCCAGCGCTCAGGTCCTCCTTCTGCTTCCCAACATTCACCACCTCCCCAACCCCCACGGCGACCGAGGCTTCCATACTGGTTGGAATGGGACACTTGGTCTCTCTCAGTTATGACATTTCCATTGCCCATCCGTCCTTCTCTTCCACATCGTTCGGGTCCATCTTCGTGTTTTTCTTCTGCTTCCCACCGTTCACCTCTTCCTCTATCTCTTTCACTATAGCCCTTGCATCTCCCTCGTGGCACACCTCTCTGATTTTGTCCTCTTCCTCTTCCATTAAAGTCACCTTGGCATGAGTACTTTTCCCTGGTAGCGAGGGCTTTGTAAGTTAGCCCCAAATGATGGAATACGACTGTCGTGGGCCTCTGTTCCACCGACTTTTTAAGAAGCTCGCAGGACTTATCTAGACATTTTGCGTACCTAAAGATTCGTCCACACTTCCACAGAACTAAGCTGTCATTTGAATCTAGTTCCAACGCCTTGTTGCACGCTTTGACCGGATCGAGCTGGGCCACCTGCTCAAACTTTGCCTGTGACTTGCTGCCTCGCCTTCCCTGCAGCAGGTGGGCCACCTCAGAGTAGGCTTTGGCCTTGAGGTTCTGGCTGCGACAATTCTCTATCACTTCCAACAAGATCCGCAGAACTTCGAGGAGTCTGGCGTCCTCTTCGTCAAATGTCAAGATGGGAATGCAATTCATATCGATAAACCGTCTCTCTGTGAAAGCCAGTCCAAACTTCCACTGCAAAACCTCCGGTTCTTGAGCCTTCGCGATGACTTCCTTGAAGATCGGGACAGCCTTGGACGAAACGTTTCCCCCGAGACAAGTGTAACTGAAGGCCAGTTCCGCTCTGGCTTTGACCACCAGGTACCCGAAGTCATCGTCGTTCCGCAGGTTCTCCAAATCACTTACCTGTTCTTTCGCTCTGGGACGCATTCCCGTGTGCCACAGTATGGCCGCCCTGTTGCCTAGAGACACCACGTTTCGCTCCTCGCCCTCCAGCCGCAGGACCTGCTCCGTGTGCTCCAGAGCCTCCCGAGGCCGGCCCAGCTGGAAGTGGAGGTAGGCCAACAGGTTGAGAGCCCTGGCCGTCTCCAGCTGAGTGGGGAGACCGGCCTCGAGGTCAGCCTGCACCGTACGCAGCACTTTCTTGCAGGTGTTGAGCCTGAGCTGCTGCTGGTCCTCAAGCTGAAAGGAGTGAGGGAAGTGTTCCAAAGTCTTGTGGAACGACCACCATCCCCTGTCCAGTGTCTCCTCCAGGTAGAACCCATGGCTGTTTCCTTGACCTGTGGTGGTACAGAACAAAAGGTTGCCTGTACAGATAGAATCGCCTCGCTCCAGGTCCGTGTTTGGATAATCAATGAGCGGAGCATCGAATCTGTTTTGCTTTGAAAGGGCTGCTCGCCTATTGAAATACCGCAAAGTGACGGGCATATTTGTTTGTCTGTTCTAATATGTGGAAGAGATCACAGTATCAAACCCCAAAAATCAAATGAAGATGTTTTACAAGGCCTGGGGCAAGAGATTCGCTCTGTGTTCCGCCAGGAGGGTGGATTGGCCAATTACATGCCCTTCGGGACACGTGAAAGGAAAGACGTCATCGGCTCCACACAGGTCATTTTACAGGGCATAGATTAGTTAGTTCTTGGATTTTAACGTCCCGTAGGAAAGGTTAAAGTATAAGTTAAGGTGACGGTATAAAAACTAAATAAAGAAACAAAACAAAACAAACAAAAAAGTTTTTAAAAATCCCTTGTTTGGGGACGTTTTTTGGGTGTGATATCAACGATCTCCATTCACTTTTTTACTTCCGCGCTCAAGACGCTTTGGCTGCACAGCTTAGCGTAAAGCGTTGTTTCCACCCAAAAGGACAGCCCAGAGGAGACAATCCATTCAGCTGGGCAAATGTGCCTTCTCTAATCTAACCAGTTACAAAAGTGTGAAAGCAATGCTCTTTGTACAGACTAGTTAGAAAGGAAAGAATGGATCTATGTAATAATGTTTCCTGTATTATGTAAACTTACGTATCAATGTGTATAATTCACCGTGGCATGGCTTATGCCATTCACATTGAGATCTTTATTATCATGCTATTGATTACATGTCACAATGCGTGGACTGAACTGCAACCCCAGTGTCGATGTGAATTTATGGAAATGTATGAGAATGCGAGTGGAAATTATGTGCAGACAAGGTGGTAGTCCTATATCTTAGCATCATTAGGCTGGTGCACACACAAAGTATCAACTACGTCACGAGCCAACCTTTTTCTGCTCTTCATTGGTAAAGGGCGAACCAACATGGCTGCGCTCTAAGGAGCTAAAAATCGAAAAACAAACAAACAAAACAACAACTCTTCCTTTGCATAAATACTAAAGTTAAATGCAAACGGTTATATATATATATATATATATATATATATATATATATATATATATATATATATATATATATAATATATATATATATATATATAGAACTGTCGGTCTTTGAAAATATTAAACAAATACCAGCAAACAAAATCCTGGCTCTAGCTGTTTATTTGTTCAGTATAGACCCCAACAGCTCTCTCTCTCCGTCTCTCTGATTGTTTGAGAAACCTGAGATTGCTGATAGTGTTGAGAGTAAATAAACTGCACTTATTCTTTGCGGATTTTATTCGTTTCTGTTTCTCTTTGGGAAAGTGTATAATTATATATACTTATATATAAAAATTAACACAAAATTGACTGCATACGTTTTGAAACAAGATCAAAACACAAAAGGTTAAAACGAATGTTTATTTGTTCTTAGAATGCGCTTTCTTCGAATATATATAATTAGACTATACAAAACATACGCACATTTTCAGTGAAAACACCTTTTCAAGCAACAGATAATACAGGACAGACGATGATAGGAATACAGTTTGATCTACTTGGCTTCAGTTAGTGGAGACGTTTTGTGGAATGTTGAAAGTACGAGGCTGACGTGTATGTGAAACGATAAAATATTTTATTCCCCCCCCCCCCCCCCCCCCCAACGATGTGCTTGGCAAAGAACAAAACAAAACAAAAAACAAAAAACAACAACATTTTTTTAAATTCCGTTCCTGAAACAGCAATTAGCAGAACACACAAGTTACTTCGCACTGGCGAGGTCCCCACTGCCTAACATAGTTGTTGTTCTAGCGGTGGTCCACGGCCTCCTCGCTCTTTTTTATTTAATGGGGGTGGGGGGGGGGGGGGGAACGAGCCACTCAGCTCCGACCCCCCCCCCCCCCTTTCCCCAGTCCCTAATAAGCCACCTCGTTTCTGTGGACGTAAAGCAACATGTTTATTTACTTACTGTCGTGTTGCTGTGAGCTGGTTTGGTCTAGCAGTAAGGCGTTATGCTGGTAAGCAGAAAAAACAGCAACAAAAACACACAAACGAAAACGATTTTTGGGTGAAAATTTGAGCATGTAAGTAAGTAAATAAACAAGGTGCTTAACGTCCACAGAAACCGTACGGCTTATTAGGGACGGGAGAGAAGGGAGGGGGGGGGGAGGGGTTTGGAGGTGGGGGGAAGAGGGAGATTATATACCTATCGCTACACTGTCACCACCAGAATGACTTCTGCATTAAGATGGGCAGCGATGAGAGCCATTTTAATGTTTCAGAAGGAAGTGATGGACAAAGTCACAAGACAGTGTCCACAAACCACAACCTTTTTGAAGAGAAAGGAGCGCCGAAGCGGTATCGAACCGAGGTCCTTCCGCTTACCAGCCTAACGCCTTACCGCTAGGCCAAACCGGCTCATTTGAGCATTTTTTGTGTTTTCTAATTAAAATAAGCTTTGTTCTTTTGTTTTTGTTTGTTTGGCTTTGTTTTTAACCTTTTATATGTTTTGATTGGGCAAAATGGGTCGAAAATTAGCTAATGGGCTGGGACAGAAAAAACGAACCGACTATACACCGAACATTTCTTACCTGGATCTCGTATGTTTGGATTCTCCATGTTACAGTACAGCAGGCGTATGCACGTTTCACGGGTCCAACATTAGGTACGTTACTGAAAACTTGAGTCAGGTTGAGCACGGAGTAACTGTCTTACCTGAGTCAGGTGAGCACGGAGTAACTGTCTTACTTGAGTCAGGTTCAGCACGGAGTAACTGTCTTACCTGAGTCAGGTGAGCACTGAGTAACTGTCTTACCAGAGTCAGGTGAGCACGGAGTAACTGTCTTACCTGAGTCATGTGAGCACGGAGTAACTGTCTTACCTGAGTCAGGTGAGAACGGAGTAACTGTCTTACTTGAGTCAGGTGAGCACGGAGTAACTACCTTACATTCGTCAGGTGAGCACGGAGTAACTGTTTTACCTGAGTCAGGTGAGCACGGAGTAACTGTCTTACCTGAGTCAGGTGAGCACGGAGTAACTGTCTTACCTGAGTCAGGTGAGCACGGAGTAACTGTCGTACCAGAATCAGGTGAACACGGAGTAACTGTCGTACCTGAGTCAGGTGAGCACGGAGTAACTGTTTTACCTGAGTCAGGTGAGCACGGAGTCAGGTGAGCACGGAGTAACTGTCTTACTTGAGTCAGGTTGAGCACGGAGTAACTGTCTTACCTGAGTCAGGTGAGCACGGAGTAACTGTCTTACTTGAGTCAGTTTAGGACGGAGTAACTGTCTTACCTGAGTCAGGTGAGCACGGACTGTCTTACCAGAGTCAGGTGAGCACGGACTAACTGTCTTACCTGAGTCAGGTGAGCACGGATCCATGGCTGTAACTCCGATAAAAATGATCCCTTAATGTTCACACTGCGCCGCCCCCTGAAGTTGACTGACGAGACGGCTGCACAATGGCATTGATTATGCTGCGTGCATGACTCACTGGGCAGGCGACAGGAACAGCGGGCTTCCCTTCCCTGAAAGTTTGCGCGTGTTTAGACTGGCTCACCACAGAGTAGACGGGTACTGACTGCAGAGCACGTTGTAACATGCAACAAAATTACAAGTACTTCCCAGTCCCTTTTCAGTTTTATCGAACGAGGGCCTGACGAATTCCCGGTGTTTTTGTTTGTTTGTTGCTTTTTTGTTTGTTTTTGTTTGTTATATATATATATATATATATATATATATATATATATATATATATATATATATAGTGTGTGTGTGTGTGTGTGTGTGTGTGTGTGTGTGTGTGTGCGCGCGCGCGTGCGTGTGCGTGCGTGTGTGTACGAACAAGATTGAGGAACCAGTTAATTGCTGTGTAACAGCCTAGTCAGCCCGAAATCGCAAATGGTTGCTGAATCGGCTCTACCACCAGTCCAGCCCAGAAGAGAGAGAGAGAGAGAGAGAGAGAGAGAGAGAGAGAGAGAGAGAGAGAGAGAGAGAGAGAGAGAGAGAGAGAGAGAGAGAGAGAACTCAAACTCGAAAACTTTATTTTACAAGGATTGTAGTTTAGGTTTAGTCAAAAACCCGTCTAACAGCTAGTCCTCGCTAAGCTACTGATGAATAAATATAAAATTACAGGCGGAGAATATAGATATAGATAGGCATGAATGAGTGAGTGAAACGTTAAATACATGTGTAACCGAGTGTATTGTATACATGTTTCGGGCCATGACCTTTTAACCTTTTCTTTCCTGTCCCTTTTCCTTTTTGATTGGGTGGGAGTTTTATGGCCCCAATTATCTAAGGTGTTAAAACCTGTGCGCTGGGCCGACAGCGTCCCTTTTCCCCCAGTGTCCCTGCAGAGGCGGGTTGTTTGTTTGCTGTTGCGGCCGGTGTTCACGTGTACATCTCAGGGGAGAGCCTACACTGATTCCTGGTTGGTGTACAAATAAAAATTATGTTATAGCAACCTCTGACTTTTGACTCTTCATCCATGCTTTCAACCTGCTTCCCTTACTCCCCATCCCACTCCCCTACAAAACCTGGCGCTGCGACAGGATTGGAAGTAGAAGAGTCACAACCAACCAGGAGACAGTGTAGAGGAGCTGTCTGGAGGCACCGGCAAACAGTGTAGCGGAGCTGTCTGGAGGCACCGGCAGACAGTGTAGCGGAGCTGTCGGGAGGCACTGGGACAATGTAGCGGAGCTGTCCGGCACTGAGGCAGTTCGAGGGGACCTGACCACCAAGCTTCGCCTACACTGAGGCAG
>JABMCL010002018.1:1117500-1120000 GCA_018857735.1 Alviniconcha marisindica
CACAGAACACTGCTTTCTGTCTCTCTCTCTCTCTCTCTTTTTTTCTTTTTTTTTTAATTTTTTACACACTCTAATTCAAATCGCAATAATAATTAAAAAATCTTTATACAAATTCGCATAGTTAGACGGGGTCATATACACAACCAGGTTCTGGGGTGGCCTGCAACTAAATCACATTTGTCATCCCGCAGGCGCATGTTGTAGAGTAGTACATGTCAAGCTTTGTCCAGGGGTGAGTCAACATCACACTTTTCAGCCTCGGTGCAGTGCACCTTGAAACCGGAAGGGTACACCACACTGAATGTGACCTCTCTTCCATATAACCTAGCCTGCATTGGGTAAATCCTACTACCCCTTCTCCTCACGAGGTTTGGGCTGGAGTAGCCGCAGCTCAGGTTCCTATTTTTGTTTTGTTTTGTTTTTTACCAAGCTTGACACCGAGTAGCGTCAGCGCTTGCTCGAACAATACCTATTTGTCAGTAACTGCATAGCAATGTCATAAATTCTACCTGTGTCATGTTGTTTTTCTTAACCTTCTCTACTTTGGCTGCACAGCTTAGTGTAAAGCGTTGTTTCCCCCCAAAAGGACAGCCCAGAGGAGACAATCCATTCAGCTGGGCAAATGTGCCTTCTCTAATCTAACCAGTTACAAAAGTGTGAAAGCAATGCTCTTTGTACAGACTAGTTAGAAAGGAAAGAATGGATCTATGTAATAATGTTTCCTGTATTATGTAAACTTACGTATCAATGTGTATAATTCACCGTGGCATGGCTTATGCCATTTACATTGAGATCTTTATTATCATGCTATTGATTACATGCCACAATGCGTGGACTGAACTGCAACCCCAGTGTCGATGTGAATTTATGGAAATGTATGAGAATGCGAGTGGAAATATGTGCAGACAAGGTGGTAGTCCTATATCTTAGCATCATTAGGCTGGTGCACACACAAAGTATCAACTACGTCACGAGCCAACCTTTTTCTGCTCTTCATTGGTAAAGGGCGAACCAACATGGCTGCGCTCTAAGGAGCTAAAAATCGAAAAACAAACAAACAAAACAACAACAACTCTTCCTTGCATAAATACTAAAGTTAAATGCAAACGGTTATATATATATATATATAATATATATATTATATATATATATATATTATATATATATATATATATATATATATTAAAGAACTGCGGTCTTTGAAAATATTAAACAAATACCAGCAAACAAAATCCTGGCTCTAGCTGTTTATTTGTTCAGTATAGACCCCAACAGCTCTCTCTCTCCGTCTCTCTGATTGTTTGAGAAACCTTCCTGGACTGACTGATAATCTCGCCGAGACAATATAACGGCTTTGTAACGTGAACACTGAGCGCCTGCGAGTAAGATGAAAAGGAGAAGCTGTTGAGATTGCTGATAGTGTTGAGAGTAAATAAACTGTACTTATTCTTTGCGGATTTTATTCGTTTCTGTTTCTCTTTGGGAAAGTGTATAATTATATATACTTATACATAAAAATTAACACAAAATTGACTGCATACGTTTTGAAACAAGATCAAAACACAAAAGGTTAAAACGAACGTTTATTTGTTCTTAGAATGCGCTTTCTTCGAATATATTTAATTAGACTATACAAAACATACGCACATTTTCAGTGAAAACACTTTTCAAGCAACAGATAATACAGGACAGACGATGATAGGAATACAGTTTGATCTACTTGGCTTCAGTTGGTGGAGACGTTTTGTGGAATGTTGAAAGTACGAGGCTGACGTGTATGTGAAACGATAAAATATTTTATTCCCCCCACAACGATGTGCTTGGCAAAGAACAAAACAAAACAAAAAACAAAAAACAAGGAATGCATGTTTTTTATTCCGTTCCTGAAACAGCAATTAGCGGAACACACAAGTTACTTCGCACTGGCGAGGTCCCCACTGCCTAACATAGTTGTTGTTCTGGCGGTGATCCACGGCCTCCTCGCTCTTTTTATTTAATGGAGGTGGGGGTGGGGGGGGGGGGAGGTGGAACGAGCCACTCAGTCTCCGACCCCCCCCCCCCCCTTTACCCAGTCCCTAATAAGCCACCTCGTTCTGTGGACGTAAAGCAACATGTTTATTTACTTACTGTCGTGTTGTTGTGAGCTGGTTTGGTCTAGCAGTAAGGCGTTATGCTGGTAAGCAGAAAAAAACAGCAACAAAAACACACAAACGAAAACGATTTTTGGGTGAAAATTTGAGCATGTAAGTAAGTAAATAAACAAGGTGCTTAACGTCCACAGAAACCGTACGGCTTATTAGGGACGGGGAGAAGGGGGGGAATGGGGTTTGGAGGTGGGGGGGAAGAGGGAGATTATATACCTATCGCTACACTGTCACCACCAGAATGACTTCTGCATTAAGATGGGCAGCAACGAGAGCCATTTTAATGTTTCAGAAGGAAGTGATGGACAAAGTCACAAGACAGTGTCCGCAAACTACAACCTTTTTGAAGAGAAAGG
>JABMCL010002018.1:1122500-1138585 GCA_018857735.1 Alviniconcha marisindica
TCGAGAACGGAGAACAGCGCTATATAAAAGCGATCAGTAATAAAAGCGATCAGTAAAAGTCTGAATCATTATTATGGCACACGTTTAAGCAAAACACAATTCGTCACATCACAAGTAAAAGTCTGAATCATTGTTATGGCACACGTCGATGTCAAACGCAATTCATCATACACAAATAAAAGTCTGAATCATTGTTATGGCACACGTTTTGCGCGAAACACAATCCATCAAATCACAAGTAAAAGTCTGAATCATTGTTATGGCACACGTTTAGGCAAAACACAATCCATCATATTACAAATAAAAATGTTTCGCCGATATGACATACATCTAGGCAAAACACAGTTCGTCATATTACAGGTTAATGTCTCAATAACTGTCATGACACACGTCTAGGTGAAACACAGTTCATCATAACACAAGTAAAAAATGAATTACTTACACACATATAGGCGAAACATAGTTCGCCATATCACAAGTAACAATCTGAGTTAGGCTTACGAGGCTTTTGAAGGCGAAACAGAGTTCACCATACAACAACAACAAAACGTCCGAGTCACACATCTTGGCAAAGCACAGTTCATCATATCACAAGTAGAACTCTGAGTCACGATTATCACATTATTATGTCAAGGCAAAACAGTTCATCATATAATAATAACAAATACATAAATTGTCTATAGTGCTATTCCCCGCTGAGCGAGCTGAACGCATTTATTCACATACATGTACATATACCATTTACATTTACTAACATATATGCACTCAGTCACACAATACACATTGTATAAAGTGTATCAAACAATACACATTGCATAAAGTGTATCACACAATACACATTGCATGAAGTGTATCACACAATACACATTGCATAAAGTGCATCACACAATACACATAGCACAAAGTGCGTCACACAATACACATTGCATAAAGTGTATCACACAATACACATTGCATAAAGTGCGTCACACAATACACATTGCATAAAGTGCGTCACACAATACACATTGCATAAAGTGTATCACACAATACACATTGCATAAAGTGCGTCACACAATACACATTGCATAAAGTGTGTCACACAATACACATTGCATAAAGTGTATCACACAATACACACAGCTTAAAGTTTGCATCACCACCATGACACAAGTCGAGGCGAAACACAGTTAGTTCATCATGCATGTCACAAATAAAAGTCTGAGTCACTGCTATAAACAAATAACTTTTGAAGAGGAATATGGAAACTACTGAAGTTGAATGAAGCGGGAAAGCAGGAATTAGGGATATAAATTCCTTGCAGTAGGTGAAGCATGCATGGCGATATTCTAAATTACTTCAGTCTTTAAAAGGGAAAACATTTAGTAGCTTTTGTTTCTGAGTAGCGGTTATCTTAATGTTTGTGTCTGTGGTACCCCATCGCTTGGGGAATAAGGAGGAGGTGAGGAGGAGGAGGAGGAGGAGGAGGAAGAGAGAGAGAGAGGAGAAGAGGAGAGAGAGAGAGAGAGAGAGAGAGAGAGAGAGAGGAGAGAGAGAGAGAGAGAGAGAGAGAGAGAGAGAGAGAGAGAGAGAGAGAGAGAGTTTTAATTTGCGGATTTCTCTCTCTCTCTCTCCCCTTCTCTCTCTCTCTCTCTCTCTCTCTCTCTCTCTCTCTCTCTCTTTTATATATATATATATATATTATATATATATATATATATATATATATATATATATATATATATATATATATGGAGGTCGTGCAATATTTTGTAAGCCAAACACTGCTGCAAACAAACACCGAATGCAGAATAACGAAATGCAAAACAAACATCATAAACTATAAACACACATAGGCTACTGTTGCGTACCGTGTCCCGTATACCAGCAACATTCGCGGCCAAGACTCTGTACAGAACGTGACTTCTGTGGCAACATCTCTGCTGACAGAGTTAATTAGACTACGGGCATAATTATACCCAAAGTACACAGATTTTAAGAAATAAGTATACAGCGAATACTAGCTACTGTTTTCACTTATAGTTGCACTGCGTATTTTTATTTTGTATTTTTATTTTTATTGTGCGCTGTTGGTTTCTCACTTTCGAACCTGTCTCATTTTCTGGTTTGTTTATAATGCAGTGCAGTTCAGTTTTAGTCTAATCCTATGAAGAAAATAATCACAGTATCAGCTTAAAATATGCACAGGATGACCATGGAGATGTAAAACACGTATATATTATATGCACACGTGAAACATGCGCTACATATACAGGCAAGCTCAGTGTGACTTTACTTCTGGTAGGCAGGCGTACTGGCACAGAATCACCACTGCTAGGCAGAACCCCCCCCCCCCCCCCCCCCCCCCCCCCCCCCCCCCCCGCCGACCCGAAACAAACAAACACCATTTACTTCAATATTGGTGAATACGCAAAGGAAAAAAGCATTCCTTTGGTCGAAAGTTTCGCGTGCCTTCCTTCATTGATCCTTTGTTAGAAAAGGAATTAAGCGCCAAACGAGCGCATAGGGCTTTTCGTAGCGTAAGGACATAAAACTGACACTAGCAGAGCCACAGCGTAAGGACATAAAACTGACACTAGCAGAGCCACAGCGTAAGGACATAAAACTGACACTAGCAGAGCCACAGCGTAAGGACATAAAACTGACACTAGCAGAGCCACAGCGTAAGGACATAAAACTGACACTAGCAGAGCCACAGCGTAAGGACATAAAACTGACACTCAGAGCCACAGCGTAAGGACATAAAACTGACACTGACAGTCACAGCGTAAGGACATAAAACTGACACTGGCAGAGCCACAGCGTAAGGACATAAAACTGACACTGCAGAGCCACAGCGTAAGGACATAAAACTGACATTCACGCCAGGCTCACAGCGTAAGGACATAAAACTGACACTCGTCAGAGCCTCACAGCGTAAGGACATAAAACTGACACTGGCAGAGCCACAGCGTAAGGACATAAAACTGACACTGGCAGAGCCACAGCGTAAGGACATAAAACTGACACTGACAGAGCCACAGCGGACACTTGGCAAAGTCTGCGATCAGTCTCACGCCCAGGCCGTGTCCGTGTCGTCGATGTGGGTCAGAAAGCAGAAGACCTTGCAGATGGCGTACGCTCGTCTCCGCGCGCCTTCAGAGTCCTCCGTCGTGCCGGAGTGAAGCAGCTCCTCGGGACAGACCATTGAGCGACGAACCTTGAGCATCTCGGGCACGCGCGTGCCGTCCACGAGCAAGGTCACCGTAGTCGGACGTTTTGCAGCATAGCTGATCCAGTATCGTAGTGACTTAGAGACCTTTCCCCCAGCCAGGACGATCACCATGGTGCTTCTCCTCATGACTCTCAAGCCGCCTTCCAGCTCCAGTTTATTAGGCGGCGCGTTTTTGTCGATAGTGGCGACTCTCAGTCCACATAAATCGTCGAGGACACTAAAAATGGCCCTGGCCTGTTCTTGTGTACAATCTTCGTGCAGAATCATGATATCCCAAGTTTCGTCTTCCTTCGTGTCTTCCGCTGTATCGCTGTCCTCAGAACTGCTAGGTTCGTTTAGGTTTCCAGCAATGGCATCTTGGAAAGCAGGCCTGAAATGGTGCTTAGCTGCGGGGGAACCTTGGAGTAAGGTGTGGCAAGCTGCCTGTACATAGAGCTTCAGCAAGTACTGCTGGCCCAGCTGCGATGCCTGTGAAGTGCAGTTAAGCAGTTCAACCAAGGCCAAGGCCTCCTCGTACTTCCCCATTGCTTCGTATTCTTCAATGCATAATTTGAGATGTTCTGGGTCTTTGGCTTTCTGTGGGTCCATCTCTTCGAGTTTCTGAAGCAGATCCAGTGATTGCTTGTGGTCTCTGATCAGCTGAAACAGTTTGGCCTTTTCTTTGAGCTTCTCTTGTGCGTTGCTGTCAGATTCATCCACTGCCTGCAGAAGAGCGGGAAGGGAGAGCAAGACGTCCTTCATGTATACTTTAAATCCTGGGGATCTTGAAAACAGTCTGGAGGCTGATTTCAATGCTTTCAACAGCATAGATTTGCTGTCCTTAAGCATTCCTCTCTTTTTCCCGTCGTCTGTCTCAGAGTCTGCCATTTCTTTCATGATCAGGCCCATCTGCTCATACATGCGGGTTTGGTCCGCGTCAACCATATGTTGCTGATACCTAAACATTTCCTGGAGGTTTTTCATTGCTTCTGGAAGTTCTCCCAGGCTTTTCTGCAGGAGTGCCAAGTCATACAATGCTCGTGTATTCTCGCCGTCGCTGAATTTAACGGCTTGTTCAAAGTTGTGCAATGCTTTCTGCACGTATTTGCCGTTCCTGGAGAATTTGGTGACACCTTTGGGCGGTGACTTAAAAACTCTTTGCATGACCCTCACATCTTTGTTTAGACTGTAAGTGGATACAGGACCGTCATCAGCGCTTTCGGCATGCATACCGGATACCGTAGCAGCAGGGTGCTGACTGGAGGTTCCCCGATCGTGGCTTGTCTCTTCTTCGGTCATTTGTCCGAACTGCTGTGCTACTTCTTGACAGTCAACAGGCTTGTGGACTTCACGGGTAGCGAGAAATTTGTAGGTCAGCCCGAGATGGTGGTAGCCTGTTGACGACGGTCGAATGGAAAGAGCTTTCTCCAGCAGTTCGCGTGATCGCTCTGTTTCTCCGAGGTAGCGGAAGATTCGGCCGCACTTACACAGAACTGAATTGTCATCGCCGTCAAGTTGCAGCGCTGTCTCACAGGCCTCCTTCGGATCCATCCCAGCTTTGGAGATAAATTCCTCCTTCAATGGCGTATTCCAGACCATGTGCAACAAAAGCGCCATCTCTGCGTATGTTTTAGCTTTTAGATTCTTAGACGCACAGTTGTGTGCGATTTCTTGAAACAGTTGCAGAAGACTCCGTTGTTCATTCATCGTGTCTGTCTGTGGCAGAGGTGGTAACGCTTCAGGCTGTGCGCGCAGTTTTCTCCTCCGGGTCAAAGCGAGACCAAACTTCCACAGCCATTCCTCAGCCCCTCTCGCTTCCGGTATGACTTCCAAGAACAGGGTGACAGCGTCAGGAATGAAAATGGGTCCCACTCGCGTGTAGCTGAAAGCCAGCTCCGCTTTCGCCTTGACCACGAGGTAACGGAAGTCTTTACTGTCTTCTTGTATCTGACGCAGCAACTGCAGTAGATCATCGGCACTGGAGAGATGACACCTGCGACTCAGCATGACGGCTTTGTTGGCCAGAGTGACGAGGTTGTCGCGCTGGTCTTCCATGTCCAGGACGAGGTCCAGCTGTTTCAAGGCGTCATCAGGACGATCCAGGTGCCACAGGGCGAAGGCCAACAGATTCCTGGCACGGGCAGTTTCCAGCGCGGTCTTGTAGCCCACAGACAGCGCGGATTCCAGACCTGACCTGAGTTTTTTCTTGTGATTGTGGCTTAGTCGTTCTACTTTCTGGAGCTGGAACGTGTGGGGGAAGTCAGCCAGCTTAGCCTGGAACTCGTCTTGCTCTTTGTCTGTCATGCCCCACGACCTCATCATGGAACAGAGCGAGTCTGAAATGTTAAGAAGTAAAGGTCAGTAGTTTTAACCCAGTTGGTTTTTTTTTTTTTTTTTTTTTTGTTGTGTTTGGTTTTTTTTGTTTTTTGTTTTTTGTGTTTGTTTGTGTTGTGTTTGTGTGTGTGTGTTTATTTTTTTTGTTTTTTGGGTGTTTTTGTGTTGTGTTTATGTGTTGTGTTTTTGTGTGTGTTGTTTGCGTGCGTGCTTTCGTCTTTGGTGTGGTGTGTTTTGTGTGGTGTGTGTGTGTGTGTGTGTGTTGTGTGTTTTGTGTGTGTTTTGTGAGGCCTTAGGTTCATCTGAGATATCCGTTATTATTATTGTGGCTGTTTTTCCTCTGCAGCCAACCTGTATGTTCGTGACACAAAAACCCAAAAGCAACAGTCGCTGAGCGCATCTTGTGTTCAACTGTCAGTAGGCTATAGGGCTACGTAAGTCTGACAGAGCAAATAATATCACCAATGATGTGAAAAACATGGCGACAAACGAGACAGGGAAACAAACCCGGCGGCAGAAGGGAAAAACGACCGCCGGGGGGGAGGGGAGAGAGGGGGGCAAAACCCACACCCCAAAACCAAACCACAAAAAAAAAGACAGAGAGAGAGGGAGGGTTTAAAAAGAAAAGTCAGCTGTCAAATGTTCAGCTGCTAGTGTACAGTAGATTAAACAATGTCAGTGTTTATTGCTTCTCCGTAGCGGCCTGTGTCATAGTAACAACACATTGCTTAGGTGTTTCTATTCTGGGGCGCAGTCAGCGAGGCTAAACAGGCTCAGAGGAACAACCAGTGCCAACTTTCGTTTCGTGGAGCCTACCAGAAATTGGAAAACGATACGTAGGCTATTATCTAGTCAATGTGTGTTCGTGAAGAAGCTGAAACAGACTACGTCTGATTTCGTTTCAGGTCGTAGCTTACACGTAGTGGAGTGCAGGTGTTCCATATTGAGTCAAAGCAAGACGTAACCTCAGTGTTTTTTTAAATGAGCTGCACTAGGTTGATTCAGAGCGACCCAGTGCAGCGTGTGATACACTAACACGTCTCGTTATCTTACTTGTCATGGCCACCCACCGGGGTTTTCTGTGAAAAAAGCTTCCGGGGAAATCCCGGGGCCACCGGGCTGTTTTTCCCCCTCTCCCCTCCGCCAAAAAGCGGCCAGCCAGGCCCCAAAAACCCCCAAAATTTTTAACCCAAACAACCCACACTACCGCACCCTTTAAACCCCCCCTTTCACCCACCCCACGAAAACCCCCCGCACCCCAGGCACGCCGCGGACGCACACCACCCAAACACCCACCACACACCAACACACCACACCAAAAACACCACACACCACCCCTCCCCCCCCCCCCCCCCCCCCCACAACCCCTTTGGGGAAAAAAAACGGTCTCAAAAAGCGAGGGAACTGTCGGCCCTTTTTTTTACTTAACAGAAGGTTTTTGGGAAAAAGTTTTCTCAAACGGGGGTGGTTTTCGTGAGTGGGGGTGGGAATTCACCAAACGTGCCCCTTGCATAAGACCCCTTTTGCAAAGAAAACGACTAATATAGTAGACTACAAATAGCAAGGGGAAATGAGTTGCACTGTGCCTAAGTGACCTTGTGGAGTTGTGACTGGCCCAGTTGCACAGTCTACCAAACGATCAATGGGCCGTCACGTTAAAAAAAAAATATATATATATAAAAATCTCATTAATATATTTTATCTGTCCGCACCTTTTTCACTGTACTTACGACTTTCAAAGTGACCATGGTCACGAAGGTGGTCGCTTTGTGAAGAAAGCTGAACTGTCTTACCTGAGTCAGGTTGCGCATGGAGTAACTGTCTTACCTGAGTCAGGTGAGCACGGATCCATGGCTGTAACTCCGATCAAAACGACCCCTTAAAGTTCACACTGCACCGCCCCCTAAGTTGACAGCTGTTACTGACGAGAGGTCCAATGGGAATAAAGTTTACTATTTTTCTTCCTAAAAAAAAAATTAAAAAAAACTGATTTCGTGGCACGTTGTAACATGCAACAAACTTACAAGTACTTTCCTTTCCTTCGAACGTAGGCCTGCCGAATTCCCCGTTTTGTTGCTGTTGTTGTTATTGTTGTTGATTTTTTTTTTTTTGTTGTTGTTGTTGTTGTTGTTGTTGTGTGTGTGTGTGTGTGTGTGTGTGTGTGTGTGAAAGAGAGAGAGAGAGGAGGGTGGGGGAGCTATGACATAATTATATTCATTGCAGAGGCAGGACATCATTTCACAGGTAGCAAAATAAGCATCCGGGACATTTTGAGAAACACGGTCTCAAGGGAAACACGTCTCGATACACCACATTCACTCGCGTTGTGGACTCTAAATGCACATTCTGCTACTCGTAATTTATCACGGAAACTCGGATCGACAGCTAAAAAGACATGCTTGGGGATCGGTAGGCTACTAAGAAGGCGGAATCAGCAGTCTTCATGGCACAATGCAAACCAGGTCAGTTCTTCGATTACTGTATTAAGAATCGAGTCATCGGATGACTAGGCCTAACGTATGTGCACGTAGTCGTCGGCTCCCATGACTCACGGACACAGGCGCTTTGCGGTTTGATGTTGACGTGTATTTATTCTAGGAATGGCTCTACTTTCTGTTAGCTCCTTTTCGCTTTACTCTGCGTAGGACTGATTTGTCTGTCTGCATGGCAGCTATAATTAAGTCCAGCGACATTAACAGTTCGTTATTTTATTTTTATTTGCCTTTTTGTTGTTGTTGGTGGTGTTGTTGTTGGTGGTGGTTATTTGTTTTGTTTCGTTTACTTATTTGTATTTTGGCTTTGACTATTTACCTGTACATATTCCTGTCCAGAAGTCCGTCGTCATTTTGTACGGTTGATCTCACATTCATTCCTACTGTGTTATCGCTCAGTATTGATTTGTTGTTGAAATGTTGTATCGTTTCGTGTTTGTTTTCCCGTGGCCTTAAGGTTACGCGGACGCAGAAATCAAGGTCTTCTTTGCTTCCACAATGACGTGCTTGCAAAAAAAGAGAAAAAAAAGTGTATGTGTAAAGTTTTCCCCCACCCAAAAAAAATTTAACCATATATGAGCCTGTGCCAAAAGGTGCTCGGCGAGGACCACCCTTTTTTTGGGTCGTAAATGCTTCTTCAGGTTTTTTCTCTGAAAAAACCTAACTTTATCTGAAAGAGTATGCATCAAAGAGATAATAAAAAAAACCCTTGACCCCCCAAAGTCAGTTTTAATTAGTAAAAAGGGAAAAACCCCAAAAGTCCGGGCCAAAAACCCGGCAAAGGAAGGGTGGACATTTCGGGTGCACCGCTTCAGTTGTCGTTTTGTTTGCATTTTCTTCTTTAGGCAATTTTCCCTTTGCTGCTTGACAGGACATAGTCAAAGTTTTTTAATGCTTGAAAGACGGCTCAAAAATATTTTTTAAACTCGGAATAATTGAAATAAACATATGTTTATTTCCGATCGAAACCATTGGGTCCGGTTCCGATGCTGACGAAAACGTTCGTCTGCTACTATTCATTGCGGACTTGGGGTGGTGAAACAAAGAAGTTTGCTAAAATCAGTGTTTAGTCAAAAGCAGGGAAAATTTAAAAGGGGTTGGTTTCCCCTTTTCGTAATAAAAAAATTTTAAATTTTAAAAATTTTTAAAATTTTTATTTTGTCAGCCCATTACGATCAAAGGGAATTGCCGATTCGGGGGAAAAAAGTCGATTTTGGGGACCGCGGTCTTTTTGCACAAAGCGCGGCCATGTTTACCCACAGTGCTTTGTGCCTACTTTCTCTTCAAACATGGTGCCAACAAGGAACGGTGAGTGAATTTTCGTTTGGGGGTTTCATGTACCTTTTTACAGTTTCGATCGAAATGTGATGTTGCGTCCGACAGATTAAATAGTTACTTTTCATTGATACAACGTTATTTTTGCATTTTCATTCGTAATTGAAAGCGAAGTGACCATTATTAAACAGGTTTCGGTCGGCGGTGTGCAAATTCAAAGTGATGTCTTCGTTCGATAGCCCGCTGTTTCTGGATGACACAAGCGGGCCTTAGGTCAGTGTTTCGACCCGGAGTGACCGAATTTTGCACAGTAATGTCCACGTTTCGATCAACGAACTATTTTTTTTCTTAGTGTTTCGACTGAAAGAAAAAAACTTATACGTTCAAGTGTTTACTTGGGAATGGCGAAAATCCCCGGTGTTTACGACGGCCCCACGTTTCGGAGTTGATTTGCCGCTGTGGGAAAACAGGGGTTTTTTTCTTTGTTCAGTCGATCGGAAACCGCTTATGCCATGAACAAATTCTTACTCCTCAAACATTTCCCTCCAAACCTACAGGTTTTTTTTTTGCCGTCTGTGATGGAAACAAGATTTAAAAAAAAGGCATAGCCGTAAATTATCTATTTAAAATTTATACAAATTGTAAAAACACAAAAACAAAAACAAAAAGAAGAAGAAAGAAAAAGAAAAAAAAAAAACTTTACCATGAATTAACATTGTGATTGGGGAGTTTTTTTTAAATTTTTTATCTTCCCGGGCCCTTCCCATTTCCTTGGGATGAATAAAACATATTTTTTGTTGTTTTGATTCTATTTCTAACACGGGACAGATGCATTCTAAAGTGTGTGCTGAAACTAGTAAAAGCCAGAATAAAATTTCTTAACTGATGTAGTTTTATATGTGCATTGAAATACAAATACAATACAGTGCAGCATATAAAGTAGAATTATTGTGACAATTCACTATAAAAAAATTGCAACATGAAGACAAAAAATTCATACAACACAAAATACAAACACTGTGGCACAATGTAGGGTGGGGGTGGAAGTTAGTAGGGATGAAAAGACCAAATGAACAAAATTTTTTAAAAAAAGGAGGGGGAAAACCTGGTATTTTGGGGTTATTATTTTTTAAACTACAGCATTTATATATATATTAGTAATATTACCTAATGTTATATAGATATGTATATATATTCGGGGGAAAGTAAAAAACACCCACACGTGTGCGTGCAGACACACAAAATATCTTATAAAAAATTAAATTAAATAAAAAAATAAAAAATTAAAAACCTTTTTTTTCCCCCCCTTAAAATTTTAACATAAAAGGGTTTCTTTTTCGGTAAAAGGCTGTTCCAAAAAAAAATTTTTTTAAAAAAAAATTTTAAAAAATGGGAAAGAAGCCAATTCTCCTTGGGAAAACTAAAAACCCAAACAGCAGAGAAAAAAAAGAAGAAAAACAAAATGCCAACTCACTGAAAACAAATCTTTTAAATTGATTAGGATGGGAAGAATTAGTGTTAACATGGAAAATTCTCTATGCTTTGTCACCCAGTTTCCAGTTTTTGCTTTTACTGTTTCTGGTTACTTAAAATGTGTTACAGTTGTTTTTCCCAAAGGTAGTGAGACTTGAATGCCAAATCAATGTCTTTCTAATTAAATTTTTACCTGCGGGTTAACAATGGGGGTATAGGGTGAATGTACTTTTTGTTAATTAAATGGTTTTCTGTTTTGTAAATTTAAAGGGAATAATAATGACAACTTGGCTGTATTTTTTTCTAAGTCACATACTGACTGTCCAGTTTACATATTCCTTTGTGTCCTCTGATTGCGAGGCACCCGGGCAGTGCATTACTTTAAATAATGGTTTTGGCCTTGTTCAGTATTTAAAGAATTTTAAATTTTAAAACTAAAAATGATTTTTAAATTTGCTGTGCATATGTTTTACAGGAAAAAGGGAAAGGGTTTTCCACCATTGAATTGTTACATCCAACAGATAAAATGCTGAAAAAAAAGGGCCCTTTTACAAAATTACAAACAAAAACAAGCAACTTGTTTGGGGCTGCAGTCATTAAAAAACCCCTACTAAAAAACAGCTGGTAAAAATTTTGTTGCAGTGTTGGGAAATCAACACCGTTATTTTATAAGCTTTTGGGTTTTTTGGGAAAAAGGAAATTTTTATGTCCATCCAATAATCGTTACATCCCAAGATTTAAAAAGTAAAAAAAAAAATCGTTGATGACCCTTTTTTCATGCTGCAGTCATGGAAACAACTACGCTTCAAAATTCTAATAAAAAACATCCTTTTTTGATTCAGTGGTGTTTCATTTTCATTTTATTTAAAAAAAAAAAAAGGGGGCAGTCTGTCGGATGTAACACAGGACATCATTGTTATGATTTTAAAAATTTAAATAAAAAGTGAATTGAGTCCCAAATTTTAAATTTTACTGTCTTTTATAAAGATGGATGTTTTTTTCCCCACAGATTGATAGCAATTTATTAAATTCAAAGGGTTTAAAACAAAACAAACATTGTGTCCTGTGTTGCATCCAAAAAGATTCAGGTGTCCGTCTTTAAAAAGTCTTTTTTTCAGACTTGCTTCAAATTTTTCTTTTTAAACCGGGAAAAGTATATAAAAAAAATTTTTTAAATGGTGTTACTTGCTAAATGACTTTTCTGCTTTTATTTTTCACCCTAATGTCCACCTTCTAAGCAGCACCTTTTGGCACATGCTCATATCATTCCCTATCTTCTTCTTCTTCTTCTTTTTTCTTTTCTTTTCTTCTTCTTTGTTTAAGGATACATTGCTATGAACAACACGTGCTGCCCCCACGTACTGCCGTCACACAACTGTCTCGTCCACCCATTGTCCGGACCTGACCCTGTGTGGGTGACAGGACGCAATAATCCACTAACTAACTAAACTTCCCCACCTCAACATTCTGGCAGCGTGTTGCTCAAACCAAGCAGCGACACAGTCCCACATGCCAGCACTGCGGTATGGCAAAATAATGTCTGTGCCCAGGGTACAAGAACTGGTAGAAAAACAGGGCAAAATGTTTGTGCCCAGTGTAAAAGAACAGGTGGGAAAACAGGGCAAATCTTTGTGCCCAGGGTACTCAAGTTGGTAGAAATACAGGGCAAATGTTTGTGCCCAGGTTACAAACATTGGTAGAAAAACACGGTAAATGGTTTTGCTCAGGGTACACAACTTGGTAAAATACAAACAAACAAAAAACCAGAGCAAATGTTAGTGATCAGGGTGCCAAAACTGGTAGAAAAACCAGGTAAATGTGAAGGCAACTGTAGTTTTAAGAAAAGAATATACTATTCTCTTTTCTTTTTTTCCTTTTCTTTTATTTCTTTTTTGGGGGGAGGGGGGGTGGGGTGGTGGACGTGAAGGCAGCAGTACTGTAGGCTTAAGGATTATAAAATATTCTTTGTCGGGGTGAGGGGACGTTTGTCTTCTTCGCTTTAATCCCTCCTTAAGCCTTTCTAGATGTATTCCAGCGTCTCTGTTTGTGTGTGTGTTGTGTGTGTGTGTGTGTGTGTGTGTGTGTGGGGGTGGGGTGTGTGTGTGTGTGGGGGTGTGTGTGTGTTTTGTGGTGGGGTTTTGGTTGTTGTGCTGTGAAAAAATGTGTGTGTGTGTTATTTTTTGTGTGTGTGTGTGTGTGTGGGGTGTGTGTGTGTTGCAAAAAAAAACGGGGAAAAGTGGGTGGGAAAAGGGGCAAAAAAAAATTTTTGTTTTTTTGGTTTTGGGGTTGGTGAAAAAAATAAAAAAAGTTTGGTGTGTTTTGGGGTTTGGTTTGTGGTTTTTTTGTTACAAGGAAAAGCGGGCAAAGGGGTTTCAAAAATTTTTGGTTTTTTTGTTTTAAATTGTGCCCCCCGGGGAATACCTACAAAAAATTCCCCCCTTTTATGTTACCGGGGAAGGGTTTTAACTTTTGATCTATTGTTTAAAAATGTACGGGAAACCCCTTAACTTTTTTCTGTTACCGAAAATTCCCAAAAAGACAGCCAGGGGTTCTTTTTTTGGAGGAAGGGGACGGCCCGGGAATGGGGGGGTCGGGGGTTTTTCCCAAAGACTTTGGAACACTTCCCTCACCCTTTTCCTTTAGGCCAGGAAACAGGCCCCAGGCTCAACACCTGCAAGAAAGTGCTGCGTACGGTGCAGGCTGACCTCGAGGCCGGTCTCCCCACTCAGCTGGAGACGGCCAGGGCTCTCAACCTGTTGGCCTACCTCCACTTCCAGCTGGGCCGGCCTCGGGAGGCTCTGGAGCACACGGAGCAGGTCCTGCGGCTGGAGGGCGAGGAGCGAAACGTGGTGTCTCTAGGCAACAGGGCGGCCATACTGTGGCACACGGGAGTGCGTCCCAGAGCGAAAGAACAGGTAAGAGATTTGGAGAACCTGCGGAACGACGATGACTTCGGGTACCTGGTGGTCAGAGCCAGAGCGGAACTGGCCTTCAGCTACACGCGTCTCGGGGGCCATTTCTCCCTCAAGGCTGCCCCTATCTTCAAGGAGGTGATCGCGGAGGCTCAAGAGCCGGAGGTGTGGCTGTGGAAGTTTGGATGGGCTTTGACGGAGAGACGGGTGACCCATATGAATTACACTCCTGTGTTAACGGCTGACGGAGAGGACGCCAGACTCTTCGAAGTTCTGCGGATCTTGCTGGAAGTGATAGAGAATTGTCGTAGCCAGAACCTCAAGGCCAAAGCCTACTCTGAGGTGGCCCACCTGCTGCAGGGAAGGCGAGGCAGCAAGTCACAGGCAAAGTTTGAGCAGGTGGCCCAGCTCGATCCGGTCAAAGCGTGCAACAAGGCGTTGGAACTAGATTCAAACGACAGCTCCGTTCTTTGGAAATGTGGACGAATTTTCAGATACGCAAACTTTATAGACCAATCCTGCGAGCTTCTTAAAAAGTCGGTGGAACAGAGGCCCTCTACAGCCGAATGCCATCACTTGGGATTATCGTACAAAAGTCTCGCCGTCAGAAAAAAAAAATCACCCCAAGGTGACTGTGACGGAAGAGGAAGAGGACAAAACCAGAGGGGCAGGCCACGGGGGAGAGGGAATGACTATAATGTAAGAGGTAGGGGAAGAGGTGAACGGTTGGATGCAGCAGGACGCGAAGCAGAACCTGTGCTTAGGGGAAGAGGAGGACGGAGGAGCAATGGAAATGCCCTTGTTGAGAGAGGAAGAGGATGGTATGAACCCAGAAACAACTTAGCCGGATCAGAAACAACAGGGTCTGGGGAGTATCTACAAAGCGGAAATCGGTATAACCACAGCAACAAAAACGAGGCAGAAAACGGAGGACGGGGGCGTGGACAATTCAACACTAGCAGCTACAGCAGACTGTATCATCCCAGCCAGTGTGAGAACCTCGGAGGTAGAAGTTCAGGTGAAGGCTGGAGCGATCTTGGAGCCAGTGGGGGAAGCGAGTCCACAATCTCGGAGCCCAGCGTTGCTGAGACACCAAGACGCTGGAAATCTGACCCGGAAGGGGATTCAGTATACATGACAGAAACAGAAAACTTGTCTTTTCATCTTGCTCGCTTGTCGTTGGACGTGGACAGCTCACCAACCGACACCGGGAGGTCACCAACCGAAGCCCGGGGCACTCCAACTGTCACCCATAAGACCGACAGCTCAGGGAACCTCTCTGAGGCTTTTTTAACGAAAGAATCCGGTTCAGAGCCAAGAGACACATCAGCTAAATGTGAACGGACACCGTCAATGGAGAAAACGCCACGTGCTATCAGGTCATTTCAACGCATTGTTAAATCCCCTTCCAGGGACGCAATCAGATTCTCTCGTACGGATCCATTCGTGCAGGAAGCAATGGACGCGTTTAAAAAAGCTGTTGAACTGAGTGAAGGGGAAAACATTCCAGCTGTGTACGACCTCGCGTTGATGCACAGAGCGCTGGACGAGTTGGAGGAAGCGTTGAAGTTACTGGACACCATCCAGCAGGCCAGGCTCAAGAGCATGGGACCCTTCTACAAGATCAACGCCTACGAGCAGGCAGGTTTGATTCTGAAGGACAAGAGTGAAATGGAAAACGACGAAGAAGAGCGAAAGAAACTGAACGAAGAAGGCGAGTCCAAACTGAACATGGCGTTATATCTGTGCTCCAGTCTGTGCAGCCGGCTGCCCGGCCTGCAACGCTTCATTCGAGACGTCTGGCACGCCTTCCCTACTCTGCTGCAAGCTGCCCAGGACTCGGACCGCCACCACACAGACAAGCTGCGGGAGAAAGCCAGGCTGTTCCAGCTGATCAAAGACCATTGGCAATCCATGGCTCTGCTGCAGGAAATCAGAAACATTGACCCCAAGGAGGCGGAGAGCCCTGACTGTCTCAAGATATACATCGAGAATTACGTGAGCCTTGAACGCTATGATAAGGCCTTAGCGTTCATCAAGACGTTGATGTGCACAGCGCAGGGTTCGGCCTTGGACCTGTTCGAGGATGATCAGTACGTCCAGAAGGTCTACGTACTGGCTGGAAGAGCCGCGCTTCTCAAGGCCACCTCCGCTGACAAGTCAAACGAAGCCCGCGAATATTTCTCCACGGCGTTTTCTGACGCCCATTCAACCGACTCCGATGGAGCGAGCAGCTCTGAAGATGCCGAGAGTGTGGAAGACGGAGGCGACGATGATTCTTGGGACGTCATGCTGCTGCACGAAGACTCCGCAGAGGTCAAGGCCAAAGCTCTCTCCGACGTCCTTGAAAGTGCATGCGGTCTGAAGGTGACTCGAATGGGCGAAGACTGCCTGCCGGGCAGACCG
>JABMCL010002178.1:0-15015 GCA_018857735.1 Alviniconcha marisindica
AAAAAATTTATGGTATAAAAACTCTCACAGAGAGAATAATTATACTGTATAAAATTCTCACAGAGAACAGAGAGAATAATTATACTGTATAAAAACTCTCACAGAGAACAGAGAGAATAATTATATGTATAGAAATTCTCACAGAGAACAGGAAAATAATTATCTTAAAAAAACTCTCACAGAAACAGAGAGAATAATTATACGGTATAAAAACTCTCACAAGAGAGAAATAATTATACGTATAGAAATTCTCACAGAGAACAAAGAAAATTATATTTAAAAAAACTCTCAAGAGAACAGAGAGAAAAATTATAGGTATAGAAACTCCACAGAGAACAGAGAAAATAATTATGCTATATAAAACTCTCACAGAGAACAGAGAGAATAATTATACGGTATAAAAACTCTCACAGAGAAAAAAAATAATTTTGTATAAAATTCTCACAGAGAACAGAGAGAATAATTATACTGTATAAAAACTCTCACAGAGAACAGAGAGAATAATTATAGTGTATAGAAATCTCACAGAGAACAGAGAAAATAATTACTTATAAAACTCTCACAGAGAACAGAGAGAATAATTATACGGTATAAAAACTCTCACAGAGAACAGAGAGAATAATTATACGTAAAAAAACCCCACGGGAAAACAAAAAAAATTTTACCATCACACAAAATTTCATTCACCCAACCTTATATATTCCTCAACACATAGACCCCTCCCTTCACCCCAGATGTATTTAAATTTACTATCACCCACATTTCATTCCACCCCACCCACCTGTATATACTCTCTCATATCCCCCCCCCCCTCATTTGATGTAAAAACAGAAATAACCAAAAACCCCAACGTATTCAAACAAAATGACCAATGGGACCACAAAGCAGGTGATAATTTAAGCCAAAGAAAAATTGACAATTTTTTTAAAAAAATTTAAAAAATGGGATGAGCAGTCATTTTTTTTTTTTTTTAAAATAAAAAAGTAAAGGAAAACAGTGAGTGAAGCAGTCATAATTACTACATTTAATGCACATTCAAACTGTTCCCTAAATCAGATTCTTTCTGGTTCAAAACCTTTTTTATAAGTGTATTGCTTAAAGTGAATATATACTTAGTATGTCAGTCTTATTTTACACTACTAGATGTTGGTGTGTGTGTGTTTTTGTGTGTGTGTGTGTGTGTGTGTGTTGTGTGTGTGTGTGTGTGTGTGTGTGTGTGTGTGTGTGTGGGGGTGTGTGTGTGTGTGTGTATTTTTTGTGGATGTGTGGGTGTGTGTGGGGTTGTGTGTGTGTGTGTGTGTGTGTTTTTTGTGTGGTGTGTGGGGGTGTGTTTGTGTTGTGTGTGTTTGTGTGTGTGTGTGGGGTGTTTTGTGTGTGGGGGTCGTTGTGTATGGATGTGGGTTTTGTTTTTGTTGTGTGTGTGTGGTGTGTGTGTGTGTGTGGGGTGTGTGTGTGTGTGTGTGTGGGGGTGTGTTTTGTGCGTGTGCTGTGAGTTGTGGGTTTTTTGGGTATTTTTTTGTTGTGTATAAAAAAAAAAAAAAAAAAAGGGGGAGAGAGAAAAGAGAAAAAAGGGGGGGGGGGGGGGGAGGGGGGGGGGGAAGGGGGAGGGAGAGGGAGAGAGGGGAGAGAGAGAGAGAGAGAGAGAGAGGGGGGGGGGGGGAAGGGGGGGGGGGGTGGGGAGACAAAGTTTCCCCGTTTTTACAAAGCTTTTGTAAACATTACTTTTTAATGCTGTGATAATAATACGGGGTTTTGTTTTTGTTGGTAGTTTTTTTCCTGTTAAATTTTTTTTCAACTTTTTTACGTAAAAACCTTTCCTTGTAAACTTGTCCGGGGCAAAAAATCCCATTCTGATTCTATAAGAACCTAATAACGGGGGACAAAAAGGGGCCAGGGGGCGCCCTTTTATTGAACACGTGCCTTTGGTGGGGTCTATGCATCTTTTTTTTATCCTTAGGGGACAATTACTGCAGACAAATGCATGAGACATTCTGTACGTCGATAGTTAAGCTACATCAGAGACAGCAACGCGTTTTCGATTCCATGGGGAGTTTTTCTCACCTCTGATAAGAATTTCGAATTGGTGAGTTTTTCTTGTCCTGCATCCCCCGGGCTAGAAAACCACCCCCTTTCTCCAATTTTACTTCTTATATTTTTATATTATACCTTGTTTTTTTGTTGTTGATCGTTTTTCATAACGCTATTCTCCGCTCTTGAGCAAACTCACTGCGCCCCTTTGTGTTTCACCGGGACAGTTTTTTTATAGCGCGGTTTTGAATATCCACCAAGTGTACTTACAGCGCTGAATGGCTGGTGCCACTCCGACCCCCCCTTTTCCCGGGCACCTTCCCCCAAAACTCTGCCAGATTTAGTACGCACTGAAGGGTCTTTATCTCCGCGAAACTGTCCGCGACGCGGTCAGCGCCCCCCCGAAAGGTTCGGGTACTAAAATTTACTGTGGGAAGCAACCTGCGCCCAAAACGCACGTAAACATGAGACGCATCCCCGAAAAAGAAGAGTTCCGTCTCGTTCAAACCTGTGGTTTTATTTTTGCCGGTGTAAACTTTTTGGCGGATAATGACACCCTTGTTTTTTTTGAGTTGTTTTAACAAATTACACTTTTGAGCACCACGAAAAACTGCTCGTTAGCTACAGTTTTTCTGAACCCCATGGCGTAACTAAATACGGCAGGTTTAAAGGGAAAGGGTGTCGTAAACCCGTGCTTGGAATTTGGGTTCCACAAAAATGCTGCCGTCTCGGCCCCCTTCTGTGTACCTACAACCATGCCCATGTCAGTTCATCAAAGCCACACTGTAAGATGCATCTGTTTGCTGTAACTCCCCTGCACTTTTGGGAAGACGGATTTTCGGCTATGCGGTAACGCGGGGTGGAACGATACCGAAAAAAAGTCAGCACGAAAAAATTGACCCTGGAAAAGAAAAATTTTTCCCGCCGCTCCTGCCGGATTTGAACCCGCAAACCCCCCGATCACGAGTCCGGGCTCTAAAAAACCCCGAGCTACACCGCTCCCAACTTCTGACAATGTGGATATTCCAACGAAAGGGTTCAAACCTTGGGGGCTTTCGGGAATTTACCAAAATTTCCTGCGGCGTTCAGTCTAGTAATAAGAGAAATAAATGTCTATCTGTACTATACTGCTTTTACCTGCGGCTTCATCTAGTAATAAAAGAAACTAAGATGTCTTCTGTACTATACTGCTATTTACCTGCGGCGTTCAGTCTAGTAAAAAGAAAATAAGATGTCTATCTGTACATACTGCTATTTTCCTGCGGCTTCAGTCTAGTAATAAGGGAAACTAAATGTCTATCTGTACTATACTGCTATTACCTGCGGCGTTCAGTCTAGTAATAAGAGAAACTAAGATGTCTATCTGTACTATACTGCTATTACTTTCGGCGTTTAGTCTATAATAAGAGAAACTAAGATGTCTATCTGTACTATATGCTATTCACCTGCGGCGTTCGTCTAGTAATAAGGGGAAAATAAGATGTCTTCTGTACTATACTGCTATTACCTGCGGGGTTCATCTAGTAATAAGGGAAACTAAGATGTCTATCTGACTATACTGCTATTCACCTGCGGCGTTCAGTCTAGTAATAAGGGAAACTAAGATGTCTATCTGTCCTATGCTGCTATTCACCTGCGGCGTTCAGTCTAGTAATCAGGGAAACTAAGATGTCTATCTGTACTATACTGCTATTCACCTGCGGCGTTCAGTCTAGTAATAAGAGAAACTAAGATGTCTATCTGTACTATACTGCTATTCACCTGCGGCGTTCAGTCTAGTAATAAGAGAAACTAAGATGTCTATCTGTACTATACTGCTATTCACCTGCGGCGTTCAGTCTAGTAATAAGAGAAACTAAGATGTCTATCTGTACTATACTGCTATTCACCTGCGGCGTTCCCGTCTGGGAATAAGGGAAACTAAGATGTCTATCTGCACTATACTGCTATTCACCTGCGGCGTCCAGTCTGGTAATAAGGGAAACTAAGATGTCTATCTGCACTATACTGCTATTCACCTGCGGCGTTCCCGTCTGTAATAAGGAACTAAGATGTCTATCTGCACTATACTGCTATTCACCTGCGGCGTCCAGTCTGGTAATAAGGGAAGCTAAGATGTCTATCTGCACTATACTGCTATTCACCTGCGGCGTCCAGTCTGGTAATAAGGGAAGCTAAGATGTCTATCTGCACTATACTGCTATTCACCTGCGGCGTCCAGTCTGGTAATAAGGGAAGCTAAGATGTCTATCTGCACTATACTGCTATTCACCTGCGGCGTCCAGTCTGGTAATAAGGGAAGCTAAGATGTCTATCTGCACTATACTGCTATTCACCTGCGGCGTCCAGTCTGGTAATAAGGGAAACTAAGATGTCTATCTGCACTATACTGCTATTCACCTGCGGCGTCCAGTCTGGTAATAAGGAAGCTAAGATGTCTATCTGCACTATACTGCTATTCACCTGCGGCGTCCAGTCTGGTAATAAGGGAAGCTAAGATGTCTATCTGCACTATACTGCTATTCACCTGCGGCGTCCAGTCTGGTAATAAGGGAAGCTAAGATGTCTATCTGCACTATACTGCTATTCACCTGCGGCGTCCAGTCTGGTAATAAGGGAAGCTAAGATGTCTATCTGCACTATACTGCTATTCACCTGCGGCGTCCAGTCTGGTAATAAGGGAAGCTAAGATGTCTATCTGCACTATACTGCTATTCACCTGCGGCGTCCAGTCTGGTAATAAGGGAAGCTAAGATGTCTATCTGCACTATACTGCTATTCACCTGCGGCGTCCAGTCTGGTAATAAGGGAAGCTAAGATGTCTATCTGCACTATACTGCTATTCACCTGCGGCGTCCAGTCTGGTAATAAGGGAAGCTAAGATGTCTATCTGCACTATACTGCTATTCACCTGCGGCGTCCAGTCTGGTAATAAGGGAAGCTAAGATGTCTATCTGCACTATACTGCTATTCACCTGCGGCGTCCAGTCTGGTAATAAGGGAAGCTAAGATGTCTATCTGCACTATACTGCTATTCACCTGCGGCGTCCAGTCTGGTAATAAGGGAAGCTAAGATGTCTATCTGCACTATACTGCTATTCACCTGCGGCGTCCAGTCTGGTAATAAGGGAAGCTAAGATGTCTATCTGCACTATACTGCTATTCACCTGCGGCGTCCAGTCTGGTAATAAGGGAAGCTAAGATGTCTATCTGCACTATACTGCTATTCACCTGCGGCGTCCAGTCTGGTAATAAGGGAAGCTAAGATGTCTATCTGCACTATACTGCTATTCACCTGCGGCGTCCAGTCTGGTAATAAGGGAAGCTAAGATGTCTATCTGCACTATACTGCTATTCACCTGCGGCGTCCAGTCTGGTAATAAGGGAAGCTAAGATGTCTATCTGCACTATACTGCTATTCACCTGCGGCGTCCAGTCTGGTAATAAGGGAAGCTAAGATGTCTATCTGCACTATACTGCTATTCACCTGCGGCGTCCAGTCTGGTAATAAGGGAAGCTAAGATGTCTATCTGCACTATACTGCTATTCACCTGCGGCGTCCAGTCTGGTAATAAGGGAAGCTAAGATGTCTATCTGCACTATACTGCTATTCACCTGCGGCGTCCAGTCTGGTAATAAGGGAAGCTAAGATGTCTATCTGCACTATACTGCTATTCACCTGCGGCGTCCAGTCTGGTAATAAGGGAAGCTAAGATGTCTATCTGCACTATACTGCTATTCACCTGCGGCGTCCAGTCTGGTAATAAGGGAAGCTAAGATGTCTATCTGCACTATACTGCTATTCACCTGCGGCGTCCAGTCTGGTAATAAGGGAAGCTAAGATGTCTATCTGCACTATACTGCTATTCACCTGCGGCGTCCAGTCTGGTAATAAGGGAAGCTAAGATGTCTATCTGCACTATACTGCTATTCACCTGCGGCGTCCAGTCTGGTAATAAGGGAAGCTAAGATGTCTATCTGCACTATACTGCTATTCACCTGCGGCGTCCATCTGGTAATAAGGGAACTAAGTGTCTATCTGCACTATACTGCATTACCTGCGGCGTCCAGTCTGGTAATAAGGGAAATAAGATTCTATCTGCACTATACTGCTATTCACCCGCGGCGTCCAGTCTGGTAATAAGGGAAGCTAAGATGCTTCTGCACTATACTGCTATTCACCTGCGGCGTCCAGTCTGGTAATAAGGGAAGCTAAGATGTCTATCTGCACTATACTGCTATTCACCTGCGGCGTCCAGTCTGGTAATAAGGGAAGCTAAGATGTCTATCTGCACTATACTGCTATTCACCTGCGGCGTCCAGTCTGGTAATAAGGGAACTAAGATGTCTATCTGCACTATACTGCTATTACCTGCGGCGTCCAGTCTGGTAATAAGGGAAGCTAAGATGTCTATCTGCACTATACTGCTATTCACCTGCGGCGTCCAGTCTGGTAATAAGGGAAGCTAAGATGTCTATCTGCACTATACTGCTATTCACCTGCGGCGTCCAGTCTGGTAATAAGGGAAGCTAAGATGTCTATCTGCACTATACTGCTATTCACCTGCGGCGTCCAGTCTGGTAATAAGGGAAGCTAAGATGTCTATCTGCACTATACTGCTATTCACCTGCGGCGTCCAGTCTGGTAATAAGGGAAGCTAAGATGTCTATCTGCACTATACTGCTATTCACCTGCGGCGTCCAGTCTGGTAATAAGGGAAGCTAAGATGTCTATCTGCACTATACTGCTATTCACCTGCGGCGTCCAGTCTGGTAATAAGGGAAGCTAAGATGTCTATCTGCACTATACTGCTATTCACCTGCGGCGTCCAGTCTGGTAATAAGGGAAGCTAAGATGTCTATCTGCACTATACTGCTATTCACCTGCGGCGTCCAGTCTGGTAATAAGGGAAGCTAAGATGTCTATCTGCACTATACTGCTATTCACCTGCGGCGTCCAGTCTGGTAATAAGGGAAGCTAAGATGTCTATCTGCACTATACTGCTATTCACCTGCGGCGTCCAGTCTGGTAATAAGGGAAGCTAAGATGTCTATCTGCACTATACTGCTATTCACCTGCGGCGTCCAGTCTGGTAATAAGGGAAGCTAAGATGTCTATCTGCACTATACTGCTATTCACCTGCGGCGTCCAGTCTGGTAATAAGGGAAGCTAAGATGTCTATCTGCACTATACTGCTATTCACCTGCGGCGTCCAGTCTGGTAATAAGGGAAGCTAAGATGTCTATCTGCACTATACTGCTATTCACCTGCGGCGTCCAGTCTGGTAATAAGGGAAGCTAAGATGTCTATCTGCACTATACTGCTATTCACCTGCGGCGTCCAGTCTGGTAATAAGGGAAGCTAAGATGTCTATCTGCACTATACTGCTATTCACCTGCGGCGTCCAGTCTGGTAATAAGGGAAGCTAAGATGTCTATCTGCACTATACTGCTATTCACCTGCGGCGTCCAGTCTGGTAATAAGGGAAGCTAAGATGTCTATCTGCACTATACTGCTATTCACCTGCGGCGTCCAGTCTGGTAATAAGGGAAGCTAAGATGTCTATCTGCACTATACTGCTATTCACCTGCGGCGTCCAGTCTGGTAATAAGGGAAGCTAAGATGTCTATCTGCACTATACTGCTATTCACCTGCGGCGTCCAGTCTGGTAATAAGGGAAACTAAGATGTCTATCTGCACTATACTGCTATTCACCTGCGGCGTCCAGTCTGGTAATAAGGGAAGCTAAGATGTCTATCTGCACTATACTGCTATTCACCTGCGGCGTCCAGTCTGGTAATAAGGGAAGCTAAGATGTCTATCTGCACTATACTGCTATTCACCTGCGGCGTCCAGTCTGGTAATAAGGGAAGCTAAGATGTCTATCTGCACTATACTGCTATTCACCTGCGGCGTCCAGTCTGGTAATAAGGGAAGCTAAGATGTCTATCTGCACTATACTGCTATTCACCTGCGGCGTCCAGTCTGGTAATAAGGGAAACTAAGATGTCTATCTGCACTATACTGCTATTCACCTGCGGCGTCCAGTCTGGTAATAAGGGAAAACTAAGATGTCTATCTGCACTATACTGCTATTCACCTGCGGCGTTCCCGTCTGGTAATAAGGGAAGCTAAGATGTCTATCTGCACTATACTGCTATTCACCTGCGGCGTCCAGTCTGGTAATAAGGGAAGCTAAGATGTCTATCTGCACTATACTGCTATTCACCTGCGGCGTCCAGTCTGGTAATAAGGGAAGCTAAGATGTCTATCTGCACTATACTGCTATTCACCTGCGGCGTCCAGTCTGGTAATAAGGGAAGCTAAGATGTCTATCTGCACTATACTGCTATTCACCTGCGGCGTCCAGTCTGGTAATAAGGGAAGCTAAGATGTCTATCTGCACTATACTGCTATTCACCTGCGGCGTCCAGTCTGGTAATAAGGGAAGCTAAGATGTCTATCTGCACTATACTGCTATTCACCTGCGGCGTCCAGTCTGGTAATAAGGGAAGCTAAGATGTCTATCTGCACTATACTGCTATTCACCTGCGGCGTCCAGTCTGGTAATAAGGGAAGCTAAGATGTCTATCTGCACTATACTGCTATTCACCTGCGGCGTCCAGTCTGGTAATAAGGGAAGCTAAGATGTCTATCTGCACTATACTGCTATTCACCTGCGGCGTCCAGTCTGGTAATAAGGGAACTAAGATGTCTATCTGCACTATACTGCTATTCACCTGCGGCGTCCAGTCTGGTAATAAGGGAAGCTAAGATGTCTATCTGCACTATACTGCTATTCACCTGCGGCGTCCAGTCTGGTAATAAGGGAAGCTAAGATGTCTATCTGCACTATACTGCTATTCACCTGCGGCGTCCAGTCTGGTAATAAGGGAAACTAAGATGTCTATCTGCACTATACTGCTATTCACCTGCGGCGTCCAGTCTGGTAATAAGGGAAACTAAGATGTCTATCTGCACTATACTGCTATTCACCTGCGGCGTCCAGTCTGGTAATAAGGGAAAACTAAGATGTCTATCTGCACTATACTGCTATTCACCTGCGGCGTCCAGTCTGGTAATAAGGGAAACTAAGATGTCTATCTGCACTATACTGCTATTCACCTGCGGCGTCCAGTCTGGTAATAAGGGAAGCTAAGATGTCTATCTGCACTATACTGCTATTCACCTGCGGCGTCCAGTCTGGTAATAAGGGAAGCTAAGATGTCTATCTGCACTATACTGCTATTCACCTGCGGCGTCCAGTCTGGTAATAAGGGAAACTAAGATGTCTATCTGCACTATACTGCTATTCACCTGCGGCGTCCAGTCTGGTAATAAGGGAAACTAAGATGTCTATCTGCACTATACTGCTATTCACCTGCGGCGTCCAGTCTGGTAATAAGGGAAGCTAAGATGTCTATCTGCACTATACTGCTATTCACCTGCGGCGTCCAGTCTGGTAATAAGGGAAACTAAGATGTCTATCTGCACTATACTGCTATTCACCTGCGGCGTCCAGTCTGGTAATAAGGGAAACTAAGATGTCTATCTGCACTATACTGCTATTCACCTGCGGCGTCCAGTCTGGTAATAAGGGAAAACTAAGATGTCTATCTGCACTATACTGCTATTCACCTGCGGCGTCCAGTCTGGTAATAAGGGAAACTAAGATGTCTATCTGCACTATACTGCTATTCACCTGCGGCGTCCAGTCTGGTAATAAGGGAAAACTAAGATGTCTATCTGCACTATACTGCTATTCACCTGCGGCGTCCAGTCTGGGAATAAGGGAAACTAAGATGTCTATCTGCACTATACTGCTATTCACCTGCGGCGTCCAGTCTGGTAATAAGGGAAGCTAAGATGTCTATCTGCACTATACTGCTATTCACCTGCGGCGTCCAGTCTGGTAATAAGGGAAGCTAAGATGTCTATCTGCACTATACTGCTATTCACCTGCGGCGTCCAGTCTGGTAATAAGGGAAGCTAAGATGTCTATCTGCACTATACTGCTATTCACCTGCGGCGTCCAGTCTGGTAATAAGGGAAGCTAAGATGTCTATCTGCACTATACTGCTATTCACCTGCGGCGTCCAGTCTGGTAATAAGGGAAACTAAGATGTCTATCTGCACTATACTGCTATTCACCTGCGGCGTCCAGTCTGGTAATAAGGGAAACTAAGATGTCTATCTGCACTATACTGCTATTCACCTGCGGCGTTCCCGTCTGGGAATAAGGGAAACTAAGATGTCTATCTGCACTATACTGCTATTCACCTGCGGCGTCCAGTCTGGTAATAAGGGAAACTAAGATGTCTATCTGCACTATACTGCTATTCACCTGCGGCGTCCAGTCTGGTAATAAGGGAAACTAAGATGTCTATCTGCACTATACTGCTATTCACCTGCGGCGTCCAGTCTGGTAATAAGGGAAACTAAGATGTCTATCTGCACTATACTGCTATTCACCTGCGGCGTCCAGTCTGGTAATAAGGGAAGCTAAGATGTCTATCTGCACTATACTGCTATTCACCTGCGGCGTCCAGTCTGGTAATAAGGGAAACTAAGATGTCTATCTGCACTATACTGCTATTCACCTGCGGCGTCCAGTCTGGTAATAAGGGAAACTAAGATGTCTATCTGCACTATACTGCTATTCACCTGCGGCGTCCAGTCTGGTAATAAGGGAAACTAAGATGTCTATCTGCACTATACTGCTATTACCTGCGGCGTTCCCGTCTGGGAATAAGGGAAAGTAAGATGTCTATCTGCACTATACTGCTATTACCTGCGGCGTCCCGTCTGGGAATAAGGGAAGCTAAGATGTCTATCTGCACTATACTGCTATTCACCTGCGGCGTCCCGTCTGGGAATAAGGGAAAACTAAGATGTCTATCTGCACTATACTGCTATTCACCTGCGGCGTTCCCGTCTGGGAATAAGGGAAACTAAGATGTCTATCTGCACTATACTGCTATTCACCTGCGGCGTTCCCGTCTGGGAATAAGGGAAACTAAGATGTCTATCTGCACTATACTGCTATTCACCTGCGGCGTTCCCGTCTGGGAATAAGGGAAACTAAGATGTCTATCTGCACTATACTGCTATTACCTGCGGCGTCAGTCTGGTAATAAGGGAACTAAGATGTCTATCTGCCTATCTGCTATTACCTGCGGCGTCCAGTCTGGTAATAAGGGAAACTAAGATGTCTATCTGCACTATACTGCTATTCACCTGCGGCGTTCCCGTCTGGGAATAAGGGAAACTAAGATGTCTATCTGCACTATACTGCTATTACCTGCGGCGTTCCCGTCTGGGAATAAGGGAAACTAAGATGTCTATCTGACTATACTGCTATTCACCTGCGGCGTTCAGTCTGGGAATAAGGGAAACTAAGATGTCTATCTGCACTATACTGCTATTCACCTGCGGCGTTCCCGTCTGGGAATAAGGGAAAACTAAGATGTCTATCTGCACTATACTGCTATTCACCTGCGGCGTTCAGTCTAGTAATAAGGGAAACTAAGATGTCTATCTGCACTATACTGCTATTCACCTGCGGCGTTCAGTCTAGTAATAAGGGAAACTAAGATGTCTATCTGCACTATACTGCTATTCACCTGCGGCGTTCCCGTCTGGGAATAAGGGAAGCTAAGATGTCTATCTGCACTATACTGCTATTCACCTGCGGCGTTCCCGTCTGGGAATAAGGGAAGCTAAGATGTCTATCTGCCTATACTGCTATTCACCTGCGGCGTCCCGTCTGGTAATAAGGGAAGCTAAGATGTCTATCTGCACTATACTGCTATTCACCTGCGGCGTTCCCGTCTGGTAATAAGGGAAGCTAAGATGTCTATCTGCACTATCTGCTATTCACCTGCGGCGTTCCCGTCTGGGAATAAGGGAAACTAAGATGTCTATCTGCACTATACTGCTATTCACCTGCGGCGTTCCCGTCTGGGAATAAGGGAAACTAAGATGTCTATCTGCACTATACTGCTATTCACCTGCGGCGTTCCCGTCTGGGAATAAGGGAAACTAAGATGTCTATCTGCACTATACTGCTATTCACCTGCGGCGTTCCCGTCTGGTAATAAGGGAAGCTAAGATGTCTATCTGCACTATACTGCTATTCACCTGCGGCGTCCAGTCTGGTAATAAGGGAAGCTAAGATGTCTATCTGCACTATACTGCTATTCACCTGCGGCGTCCAGTCTGGTAATAAGGGAAACTAAGATGTCTATCTGCACTATACTGCTATTCACCTGCGGCGTTCCCGTCTGGGAATAAGGGAAACTAAGATGTCTATCTGCACTATACTGCTATTCACCTGCGGCGTCCAGTCTGGTAATAAGGGAAGCTAAGATGTCTATCTGCACTATACTGCTATTCACCTGCGGCGTCCAGTCTGGTAATAAGGGAAGCTAAGATGTCTATCTGCACTATACTGCTATTCACCTGCGGCGTCCAGTCTGGTAATAAGGGAAGCTAAGATGTCTATCTGCACTATACTGCTATTCACCTGCGGCGTCCAGTCTGGTAATAAGGGAAGCTAAGATGTCTATCTGCACTATACTGCTATTCACCTGCGGCGTCCAGTCTGGTAATAAGGGAAGCTAAGATGTCTATCTGCACTATACTGCTATTCACCTGCGGCGTCCAGTCTGGTAATAAGGGAAGCTAAGATGTCTATCTGCACTATACTGCTATTCACCTGCGGCGTCCAGTCTGGTAATAAGGGAAGCTAAGATGTCTATCTGCACTATACTGCTATTCACCTGCGGCGTCCAGTCTGGTAATAAGGGAAGCTAAGATGTCTATCTGCACTATACTGCTATTCACCTGCGGCGTCCAGTCTGGTAATAAGGGAAGCTAAGATGTCTATCTGCACTATACTGCTATTCACCTGCGGCGTCCAGTCTGGTAATAAGGGAAACTAAGATGTCTATCTGCACTATACTGCTATTCACCTGCGGCGTCCAGTCTGGTAATAAGGGAAACTAAGATGTCTATCTGCACTATACTGCTATTCACCTGCGGCGTCCAGTCTGGTAATAAGGGAAGCTAAGATGTCTATCTGCACTATACTGCTATTCACCTGCGGCGTCCAGTCTGGTAATAAGGGAAGCTAAGATGTCTATCTGCACTATACTGCTATTCACCTGCGGCGTCCAGTCTGGTAATAAGGGAAGCTAAGATGTCTATCTGCACTATACTGCTATTCACCTGCGGCGTCCAGTCTGGTAATAAGGGAAACTAAGATGTCTATCTGCACTATACTGCTATTCACCTGCGGCGTCCAGTCTGGTAATAAGGGAAACTAAGATGTCTATCTGCACTATACTGCTATTCACCTGCGGCGTTCCCGTCTGGGAATAAGGGAAACTAAGATGTCTATCTGCACTATACTGCTATTCACCTGCGGCGTCCAGTCTGGTAATAAGGGAAGCTAAGATGTCTATCTGCACTATACTGCTATTCACCTGCGGCGTCCAGTCTGGTAATAAGGGAAGCTAAGATGTCTATCTGCACTATACTGCTATTCACCTGCGGCGTCCAGTCTGGTAATAAGGGAAGCTAAGATGTCTATCTGCACTATACTGCTATTCACCTGCGGCGTCCAGTCTGGTAATAAGGGAAGCTAAGATGTCTATCTGCACTATACTGCTATTCACCTGCGGCGTCCAGTCTGGTAATAAGGGAAGCTAAGATGTCTATCTGCACTATACTGCTATTCACCTGCGGCGTCCAGTCTGGTAATAAGGGAAACTAAGATGTCTATCTGCACTATACTGCTATTCACCTGCGGCGTCCAGTCTGGTAATAAGGGAAGCTAAGATGTCTATCTGCACTATACTGCTATTCACCTGCGGCGTCCAGTCTGGTAATAAGGGAAACTAAGATGTCTATCTGCACTATACTGCTATTCACCTGCGGCGTCCAGTCTGGTAATAAGGGAAACTAAGATGTCTATCTGCACTATACTGCTATTCACCTGCGGCGTCCAGTCTGGTAATAAGGGAAACTAAGATGTCTATCTGCACTATACTGCTATTCACCTGCGGCGTCCAGTCTGGTAATAAGGGAAACTAAGATGTCTATCTGCACTATACTGCTATTCACCTGCGGCGTCCAGTCTGGTAATAAGGGAAACTAAGATGTCTATCTGCACTATACTGCTATTCACCTGCGGCGTCCAGTCTGGTAATAAGGGAAACTAAGATGTCTATCTGCACTATACTGCTATTCACCTGCGGCGTCCAGTCTGGTAATAAGGGAAACTAAGATGTCTATCTGCACTATACTGCTATTCACCTGCGGCGTCCAGTCTGGTAATAAGGGAAACTAAGATGTCTATCTGCACTATACTGCTATTCACCTGCGGCGTCCAGTCTGGTAATAAGGGAAACTAAGATGTCTATCTGCACTATACTGCTATTCACCTGCGGCGTCCAGTCTGGTAATAAGGGAAACTAAGATGTCTATCTGCACTATACTGCTATTCACCTGCGGCGTTCCCGTCTGGGAATAAGGGAACTAAGATGTCTATCTGACTATACTGCTATTCACCTGCGGCGTCCCGTCTGGGAATAAGGGAACTAAGATGTCTATCTGACTATACTGCATTCACCTGCGGCGTCCCGTCTGGGAATAAGGGAACTAAGATGTCTATCTGACTATACTGCTATTCACCTGCGGCGTCCCGTCTGGGAATAAGGGAACTAAGATGTCTATCTGCCTATCTGCTATTCACCTGCGGCGTCCCGTCTGGGAATAAGGGAACTAAGATGTCTATCTGACTATACTGCTATTCACCTGCGGCGTCCCGTCTGGGAATAAGGGAAACTAAGATGTCTATCTGCCTATCTGCTATTCACCTGCGGCGTCCCGTCTGGGAATAAGGGAACTAAGATGTCTATCTGCCTATCTGCTATTCACCTGCGGCGTCCCGTCTGGGAATAAGGGAACTAAGATGTCTATCT
>JABMCL010003060.1:0-16009 GCA_018857735.1 Alviniconcha marisindica
TTTTAAATGAATCAGCCATCTCAAAGCACGTTTCGCCAAACATACTGAAGTTATCAAAACGTAAACTTGAAAAGAGTGATTTAGCTTTAAAATAGCCGACTCTCACAACTGGTCTCGAGGCTTCCCCGACACCGTGGAACTTAAAGTTTTGTAATATACGGGGCACTTAAAAAACTAAAATCTCTGATTTTGTGTTCGGCATGACTCCATTTATGTGTTGGACAAGACGTCTTTCAGACACAGAATAGATTACTTTGGGTCATCTCAGTACGGGAAACTGCATTGTCAACTCGCACACAAAAAAGCACATAAAAGCAGCAACAAACAAACAAAAATCATCACCACAAAGTGTAGCTATACAATATATATATATATATATATATATATAGAGAGAGAGAGAGAGAGAGAGAGAGAGAGAGAGAGAGAGAGAGAGAGAGAGAGAGAGAGAGAGAGAGAGAGAGAGAGAGAGAGAGAGAGAGAGAGAGAGAGAGAGAGAGAGAAGAGAGAGAGAGAGAGAGAGAGATGCACACAACACACACAACACACACACACACACACAAACACACACACACACACACACACACACACACAATCCTGGCGTCCTACAAATGCTAAATACTTCCATTCAACACGGAAAGTGCTGACGGTATAAACAATTTGTTTTAATGATTAGCTCTTAGGAGTGGAACGCGCAGTCTTCCACTTCGTTCCATTCCATTGCTGTCAAAGTCAGCGAGCAGAGGACGTGTGGAATCGTTTGAAACAGTTGCCAGTTTACATCTGACCGTCTCAAAATAGTTCTCTTCAATGTTCTGATTATGAATACTATCAATTTGGCCCACCTCTTTCACAATTTTAAGAGCGCTGGACACTACTGCATTGTAGAAGATGGCCAACAAAGAAGCACTAACGCCAAAGGAGCTTAGTTTCCTAAAAGAGTATAATTAATCTTGTTTTTGCTTCCTTAATAATACGACTGACGTTTTCGTTCCAGCACAGTATATTGTCAAACACTATACACACAAGTACTTATGTGTGCTAACTGTTAACCTTTCGCCCTGACATAGCTGTCCTGGTTGACTGGGCGTTTAAAAAAAAGTTACTTACTGTCCACCTTTTCCCCTTTCATCAAAACGGGTTTGGGGTCACTTGTATTGAGATGACCATACGGAACTTAAAGCAAACAATGTATTAGTCATCCACTTTTCCTATGACATTCACAGGGGTGGGGGTGGGGGGAGGGGGAGGGGGAAGCGGTAATTTAGAAAGTCTCATTTATTTTAAACGCTATGTTCTTGGCATATTTTAACAATTACCAACTTCATCTACGTAGCTGTGAATAAATATATCATCAATGACTAATTAAATCACTAAATAGAACACAACAACGAAATAGTTTACCTGCGGTCCGATTTGCGAGGTCCTGTTAAAAGAAAGAAAATCGTGTTTTGAGCAAGATTAAGTCAACTCGTCATTCAAGTTGCTTCTCCAGAAATATATTGTCCAGCAGATAGAACAGATTATAGACGAATTACATTTTTTAAATTTGTATTGTTTTGTGAGTGACGATTATTGGGAGAAGATGTAAAAAATATTAAATATCTGAGCTCGTCTCACGGTTACCCGTGTTTTCTTTGATCTTATTCCTCTGGCAACGAAGGCAAGTGCTTTTAATCCATTTGCTGTGTTTTCCCCCTGTTGTTGTTGTTGTTGTTGTTGTTGCTGTTGCTGCTGCTGATGATGATGATGATTTTATGTTTATGAACTTTTCTTGAGCCCCTCGTCTCGAGATGCGCCCTAAGTGCTTCACAATGGCAACTATATAGCGCTATTCTCTGCTCCTGAGCAGACCCCTGCGCACTAGTCGTATGTGACTCTGAATGGTCGAATTCATGTTTTCGAATTTCGTTTTCGAATATCCACCAAGTGGTGTAGCCTACTTACAGCCCTGTTTTGCTGGCGTCTCGGCCCGCACGTCTGTGTACACTATACAATCATGCACAAGTTTACAGTGTCACGTTATTGGAAACCACATACGTAGGGTACATTAGTGTTTAGCTGTAGCCGGCCACCTGCACGTTTAGCAGAATGACCGAGATTTTTTACGTGCTGCTGCGGTAACACGGGGGTGGAACAGATACCGAAATAACAGTCAGCACAGAAAGTTGACCCGGGAGAAGAAAATTCTCTCCGCCACTCCTTGGGCTCCTATTCAATAAAATTTGAATAAATAAGTATATCAAAGCGTTCTGCGTAGATGTTTATTGTTTGTGCTCGGTAAAATGGATTCTTCAAAAAACGCAGTCAGTCGCTACACACCATGTGCACCCGATCCGGTGCACTCCGCAAAGGGTTTGGTCCCTGTCGCCACTGGTCAGAACGAATGATACCGCAGTTCAATGGACAACTTTACTGCTCACACAAAGCAACTCACTGATGCTATCATTCTGAGCTGGTGGTGCACATAATAATTATTCGAAACTGTTTATTTGTGCTCATCATTCAGGTCCGTCGGTTTTATTGTTAAAGATCATCGAAAGTCGCGTAGCCGATTGTTGCCATAAATGCGTGCATCCGAGGTTTCAACAGCCCTTGGCTTGCTCCAAGACTTGCATCAAATTGCGAAGTGAGGGCGCAGGTATCCATGTTGTGTCCAGCGTGCGTGCGTTTGTGTGTGTGTGTGTGTGTGTGTGTGTGTGTGTGTGTGTTCAAATCTTGTTAGATGTGATATCTTCTTTTATACTGATATAGATAGATACAGAGATATATATTCTTCTGTCGCTTCCCTTGATTTGTTTAATCTCTCTGTCTGTCTGTCTGTCTCTCTTCCCCCTGAAAAATCACATTTGCATATCTCGTATTTTACTTTATTATTGCTCTGTTTGTATGTTGCCAAGTGCAGTACTAGACAGTACTAGTTTTTTCTTTAGTTTTTAAAGGAACTTTCCTTCGGGAGGCTAAACTTGTCGTGCGTTTGGGGCAGGTTAAACGAACATGATACGCATTAAAAAGTTTGTGACTGAATATGCCGTTGATTTTATAACGATTTTATAAGAGGACTTTCCCAGACACCGTAACAAACACTGCTTTCATGAGCTCTTTCCCGCCTTTTAGTGTGACATCACTGGGGGGATACCGAAACTTCTCAGTTCTGTGTACATGTCACGTATAAATATTTTTTTGTCAATGTTTACATTTTTACTCGGACAGTGCGTTTGAAATTTCATTTTCTAACGTTTTCGTGTGGAACAGCATAAAACACACGGAAATGATCTGATAAGTGTGTGTTTTTCCTGAGTATAGCACCTTTGCACAGTAAAGACAAATACCATGTTCATGGTTACGTCCGACTTCCATACGATATCGACATTTTCTGTACATGCGTCTTTTCGTGGACAGAAATGTGTACTTAATACACTGTGTTAAAGCCAACGAAAGCTAGACAAGACAGATCTTAAGATCAAAACACCTCTTTTTTTTAACTTAAAAAGAACGTTATGTATTACGAAAAAACACAACATGCGAATTTTCGGGATAGGCCCCTTTTTCCAGCTACAAAACAACACTTAAACAACAGTTAAACGGTGAAAAATGAAATGTAAGACACTTATCTGCTGTAGGTTCAACTGGTTGATTCCGTTCTTTTGGTGTCTCTGTTTGGAAGAATGTTGGCAATTTTTCACCATATAACTGTTGTTTAAGTGTTGTTTTGTAGCTTGAAAGAGGGGCCTACCCCGAAAATTCGCATGTTGTGTTCTGTCGTAATAGACAGTCTTTTTAAGCTTTTTATGTGTTTGGATTTTGTTTCGGAAAGCTAGCAGTCACTCTTGTTTCAGAGTTTTTTTGTTTTTTTAAATGTAGCTCCTAGTTCAATTAAATCACTAAATTTTGGGAGCACTTTTTAGCAATTGCGCAAATAGTGTTTTGGCTTAGATGAACTTGCTTTTGACTGTGCCGAGTCCAGAACTGAGAGCTAGCTTCTTACTTGTGATTTGGTGATTAGTATTTGGAACTGTTACGAAAGAATTCTAAATGTATGGTTCATCCTATGGCGATACTGTGCGGATGACGTAACGTTTAATCCCAATAATTAATTAACTCTGTCTGTCTGTCTGTCTGTCTGTCTGTCTGTCTGTCTGTCTGTCTGTCTGTCTGTCTGTCTCTCTCTCTCTCTTCTCTCTCTCTCTCTCTCTCTCTCTCTCTCTCTCTCTCTCTAAGCTGATTTATCATATGTAAATACCTATTTCTCTCCTTTTGATAAAAACAATGACACCAGCTATGACAACGCCGACAGCAAGAACAGCAGCGACAACGCCTCCAATCACAGCATCATCGATGGGTTCACCCCCTTGGGAAGGACCATTTTCTGCTTCTGGAGAAAGGAACAAGACAAATAGCCCTTAAGAACAACGCTACCAGTACCACACACCTCAAACATCCCAGTACAATTTTTAGTTAAAACACTAATGCACAAGAACATCAGCAAAAACATTTGTGCCGAGTACAAATTACATAAACAAGCTAACGAACAAACAACAACAACAAAACGGAGGGTGGGGCCGAGGTTTAGGGACATAAACTGCGCTCATACAATCTGTTTCAATGGATTATGGCGAAGTGAAAAACCTGATTTTAATCATTTTGACGCATGCCTGCGATAATCTGAAAATGAACGAGGCCCAGTACAGAATCAACAAACAAGGGAGTTAATTAGCGCTCGAAAGACCTCACACAAACACAACAGTTAACACCCGAGTCGCCTACAACTCTCACCTGGCATGCGAGCAAACACATGGTAGGGAGGGTTACGCCAATATTGGGCCCCATTTGTTCCACTAGCCACAGTTTGCACAAACAAAGTATTATCAGTACATGTCTTATATTTTTAATGAATAAATTATACTTTCTCAAAAATGGCCCTATATTAGAAGACTCTTCCTATATTCAGCCAAACTTCCGCTAATATTGGGCACACCCTGTTTACTTTTTTCTTTTGTCGCACCGGAAAACGTATTCTGGACATAATTATATTTCACAAAAAAGAAAAAAGAAAAAAGTAAAGGAACACAACTGTAAATTTCATTGAACTTTTCATTATAACTGATCAATGAATTTCAACTGTCAGGGTTTCATCTTCAACGTTTCATTAATTTAAACTGTCAGCCTACAAAAAGACACATGTTTTTGTTGTTGTTGTTTTGTTTTGTTTTGTTTTTCAGTCATGTGTGCATGTGTATGTGTGGGTGGGGGTATGTTTGTGACTGGCTGTGTGGGCGAGTCCGTTGGATCAATCTGAAAATGATGTGAATTTTTTGTTTAGTGTTTTTTTATGGAAATCTTTAGTAGAAATGTTTAGAACAGTTTTAATGGTGCATTTAAGTTATTATTTTGTGCTTGAACTAGATGTCATTTATGAAGGTTGAATTTATTTAATCACCATCCCCCGCCACAAAGGGTCGTAACTCTCTCAAAATATATCTTTGGCAACAACTTTCTAACTAAACCAAGTTAATGAACACTAACATGCACACACACAATTTCATTTATCTGCGCGAAACAGTTTCTGAAAAGAAAAAGAAAAAAATTAAAAAAACTAAACTTGTCTCAGGCTCTGATCCTCATGAGGCTTTAGTTTTTCCCCAATCGATCAGTGATCCGGTTGAATTATTCCCTATACTGGACCACTCATATACCAATAATGGACCAGCTATGCCCAATATAGTAATATTCCGCTGTCCCAATACAAGCAAAAATGGGTGTCTAATGAAAACAAGCACCGTTTGCAAACAACTGCACATGGGTTTGTGAAGCTACCTTTAAGACACAGGGAAATGGCTGTATATCTGAGATGAGAAAACTTCAGATCGTTAGCTGGCCAACATGAGAGTTGACAATGAGAAGGTATTATGAGCGACTACAGCCCATCTTCCCGAAAGCTGATGCTGCGGCAGAGGCAATACCTCCTCAAAGTACTCGTATGTGGAGGATTATGGACACGATCGTCGGACTTAACAGAGGCACTGAGAAGATGTATAACAGCACCAAAAAAAAAGAATTATTCGCGTCATGAGCAGCATTCCTCTCTTTGGCAGTTGTTGGCAACGCAGAGTTAGTGACCCTGAAATAGACAGATGTGGTCTATCTCCCCTTGAAGGGCTTCTCGCTGCGTTGGCGCGACCTGCAGGTTGTCTTCAACTCCCAGCTGCACACTGGAAAGACAGCTGGAGCTATGCCAGCAATGTCGAGTCCGGCCCTAGAAGATCTCCAAACGGGAATAGTGACTCACGTCAAAACATGCAGCTATGCCAAACGTTACGGCCGCATACGGATCGTAAACACTGTGAACAACAGCGACATGAACTGCGGTTCGATCGACACCACCAGCAACAAGTTCGGCAACAAAGACAGCTTCCCCACAGCCCCAGCAGCACGGCAGCAGAACCAGCGCGATCGACAGTCCGACTGGTACAGCAAAAACAGTCACATCGACAGAGCAGCGCCAAGAACAAAGTCGACTAAGCAACCACAGTGCATACAACCATTATAATTCTAAATTCCCCAAGTTCAACTCCTATCCTCCATGGTACAGCCTGTATCAGCAACCCCTGCCCCAGCGTGTAACGCCCCAGGTTGCCCAATGCACACAGCTGGGGAAACACGGCGCTGATCCAGGTCAAGCTGGCGCACTCTCACGACAGACGGATTGAGCAATTGTGTCGTCTTTACAGAAAACAATGAGCTGCCGTGAAGACCTGAATGTCCATTTAAAAACAGAATTCACCCACGGTTCATTATGGCTTACACTGAATGTGACATGAACTTTCTTAATATAATCCTCATAATTATGTCCGTTACAGTCAACGAAATTGCCCTGTGAATCGGTGAAACGTCGTAAAGGTTATTGTGAAAAAAGGATGGAAGAGCCTGTTTGAAAACTGCATAAATGTTATAGATTGATGTTATTTTCTCTAATTCAGAAAGGCTCGAAAAGGCAAATCCAGGAAGGGAGTTAGAACGCGGTACAGCGTCCTTTAAACACTATTTACAGTTGTTTTTGGTTTCTGTACCTTGCCTTTAAGAACCGGATTCACCGCTCTGTTGTACATGCAAGAAGCTGCATCACTAAAACACGACAAACTCACTTTGCTTGGACACTGCATTTTTATAACCGAAGCAAAAGAAAGAGGCTGCGTTAAACGGTGAGCTCCATAAATAAAGCAAAACGTTAGCAGTCATTCATGTTTCAGATTTTTGTTAGTTTCCTACGACTGCAATCTCTTTTTGAACTCTTCCTTTATGTGTCATGCCATCATCATCATTCTCCTCAAGTCCTCATTCACGTTTTATCGCAAGCTTCCAAGCACTGGACAAAAAAACAAAAAAACAAAACAAAAACATAGCTCAACCAAAAAAGATAAGTTATTTTGCTTCTCATCTATTTTTCATCGTTTTTAACCGTTTAACTGTTGTTTAAGTGTCGTTTTGTAGCTTGACAAAGAGGATTAATCCGGAAATTTTGCAGATTGTGTGTTTGTGTCCCAATAAAAATGCATTCTTTTGAACCTTTTATGTTTGGATCAAAGCAAAACTTAATTTGCGGTCTCCTCCTACGCGCAAACATATGACAAGAATCGATTAGCATTTGGTATACATGGATTTGCCAATCCGTTTGCTACAAGACGGCATTGTTAGACAAACAGGAAAGGCCAACTGATGACATTGTACTTGCTTAGCTTAAAGTTAAGTGAGGGTCGGATTCAAAAGTGTCACTAGAGTCTGCAGTAATAAACAGAGTTTGCACAAGGTGTGCAGGGCGCTGATCAGATATTGTCAGGTGGTGGGAGCAGAATGCGCCTGGCAAGATACTCTGCCCCAGAAGGTCTCACAAATCTTTCATTGGGTTGAGATGAGGTGAGTTCACTGGTCAAGGCCACACAGGACGTTGTGTTGCTGCAGGAACGCTGACGTGAGGACGGGCATTGTCGTGCTGGAACAGAGTGACGACGGGAGCAGACACTGGAGAACAGGCACTGCCACATGCTGCAACAGCTGGAGGATCATCTTTGGGCATTCAGATGTCCGTTGACAGAGACCAACGAGGTACGATAATCATATGACACATCTGTCAACCCTGACGCTCTCTCTCATCTCCTCGTCTTCTCCAGCCCCCCCCTTTTCCAAAAGGCTGTCTTGGGGTTCCATTTGGAAAAAGCCCCCCGAAAAAAACCCCAAATTGGGGGTTTTTCCGTTTTTATTTTCCCAAACGTCAATACTCGCCACTCTCATAGAATTGTCCACCTGAGTCGCAGCTGACACAATACCCTTCAGTTTGACGATCGATGCAGATGGAGTCAAATTGGGACCCGGAAAAGACCTCCGACACTAAGCATGACCCTCCTTAAGGCGAATTAAGTCACACTGAGGGGCTAATGCGTGGCTGCATGCAGCTTCGTTCTGTCTCTCTGGCTATGTGAGGCTGGGCAAAAGCGCGCTCGAAGACCTGACGCCTCATCAGTCGGTCCTGCACAGGTCCTGCGCGGTCGCCCTGTTCGTTGGCCATCTATTATTCCGTTAAGATGCCTGATTAAATGTCCGTGAGCGGTATGTTACCGATAGAATACATCCAGGGGTCTGCTACCTTGGGTGGCTTACCAACGCTGCCCCGGATGTCCGATCCTGACCTATGCTTCTGATTTTGTTCCTCTTTTCGACCATTTTAGAGACATTTTTGAGAGAGAGAGAGAGAGAGAGAGAGAGAGAGAGAGAGAGAGAGAGAGAGAGAGAGAGAGAGAGAGAGAGAGAGATTCATTCAAAGAAGAAACTTCCCAATGAAACTTCCGTTGTTTCTACCTGCTATATGGAACTTCGTCGGATTAGTGCAATACGCCACTATCTGTCCGAAGACGTCACGAACAAACTGTTGTGCGCGTTTGTTCTTTCAAGACTAGATTATTGCAACTCACTTTTGGCGTTTTGGGGGGGGGATTGATGATCGCTTATTTAGCGCTATTCTCTGCTCTCTTGAGTAGACTCTCTGCGCTCGCATGTGGTTCTACAAAAGCGTCTAGCTTTTTATAGCGCGTTTGTTTTTGATTTTTAATATTCACCGAAGTGGTGTACTTAAAGCGCTGGCATGGCTGGTGCCACATGAAACTGCAGCCGACTCGGCGCAGACCATGCACCATGTCACTTCGTGCAAAGCCACATACGTAAGGTGTATGCGTGTTTAGCTGTAACCTGCCACCTGCACTTTTGGCAAAATGACCGGGATCTTTTATGTGCTACTGCGGCAACACGGGGGTGGAACGGATACCGAAATAAGAGTCAGCACAGAAAGTTGAACCTGGAGAAGAAAATTCTTCCGCCACTCCTGCAGGGATTCAAACCCGCGACCTTTCAATCACGAGCCCGGCGCTCTAAACACAGTGCTATCACCGCCCCGGGGTGTCCTGAGTATCTTCTTTCTAACCCCCCGCGTCCCTCCTATGCTGGTGTGACTATTGAGCAGAGGACCGAAAACAAATTGTCTTTGCTTTGCTTTAAGATCATTTCTCATCAGACTCCCATCGACCTTTCAGAACTTCTTCACCTTCACATTCCTTCCCGGCAGCTCCGCTCTTCTGCAGACACCTCTCTGGCTATGGAGGCTGGGCAAAAGCGCGCTCGAAGACTCTGACGTCTCATCAGTTCAGAATACCATCCTTCCGAGCAAAGGCATGTGGTCAGCGCTTGTTCTCTTCCTTGAAAACCGTTCTTTTTAAAGCCCCTTTCTTCAGTCCCATTGCCCTGATATTTGACTGGTGTGTGTGTGTGTGTGTGTGTGTGTGTGTGTGTGTGTGTGTGTGTGTGTGTGTGTGTGTGTGCGTGCGTGTGTGTGTGTGTGTGTGATTATGTTGTATGCGTTGAATTTTGCTTGTAAAGAATGTGTAAGCGGTTAGGGTCTGCGTGGGTTGGGCGCTCTAAGTATTCATTATTATTATTATGAAAGACAGCGATGCTATGCTGACTGATAAGAATAGTCTGACAGACTAAGAAGACAGGAATCTTGTTGAGATTCCTGCGTTAATTTTGTTCGGTTTTCTTTCTGATTATTACCCCCCAAAATGTTTTAGATGGATAAATCAGTCTATACGTATTAGTGATTCAATGCCGACGACAGTATATTTTCACCTAAATCTTACCTGACCCAAAATGCCTGTCCAGAACACCCCTAGGTGGGGTTAATCAAATGTAAATTTTGACAAAATGGCTCAACGAACGCGATTTTTTATCGTTCATATCCTGTGAATGACGATTGACGTTTTGTTGAAGTCTGTTTCAGCATTGTTGAAGTTTCTTTCATTTATGTCTTGGAACGCAAATAAAGAATAGTCACACATGGCACCCAGGCCTTCCCCAAGTTCTATGATTGTGCAGTGTGTCAAACAAACCACACTGGTTGCGTCGACACATCGCAGCGTCCTAGTCTTTGCCACGGGTGGGTGGACGAACATTCAGCCTGGCTTACTACTCAATACATGCACTGACATTTTTGCTTACGTAAACAAAAAAGAAGACGGAAGCATCAAATTAATGTTACACGTATTTTCTTCTTCTTGCTCTTCTTCTTTCTTTTTTCTTTCTTTCTTTTTTCTTTTTTTCTTTTTCTTTTTCTTCTCTCCTTCTTACCCTGGTAGGTAATTTTGAAGACGACGGTTTCAAGGCCAAAGTCGTTCTGTATTTGCACGGAGTAGTTGCCAGCCTCCGCGGCATCGACTTTGTCAACGGTGATGTTGCAGGTGACGGCGTAGACAGCGAAGGTGTTCCAGCAGTCGATGCGCAGCTGGTCACGGGCCACTGCCTCCGACACGTTGTTTGCAGGACCGTGGAAGTAGAAGCGAAAGGTGTGGGGCAGCGGGAAGGCCAGCAGGTCCAGCGACAGGTGCACGGGGCGACCCTCGTAGTTGACGGAGGGAGGGGCAGGTCCTGACGCCCGCGGTCCGCCTGGAGAACGTGTCATGGAGTTAATGACATGATCACAGCAGGTTTAACATTTGACCTGTGCTTGCGTGTTTGCATGTGTATGTATGTGCACACGTGTGTATACATGTAACACATACCCCATCAACCACAGTCTATCAATCCAACGCTAATGGGAATGAAATGAGCTAACATACGTGAGTCAGTGAAGATACACTGAAGGGCGCTGCCGTATTCCGGTTCTGTTTGATTACATTTCAGACGCAGTGGGGTTAGATACACCACCAGACGTACTATTTAATAGGCTACCGACACCAACCAAACGATGACAAAAATCAAACGTAACGTGCAAACGGACTCACAATCAATCAAAATGTCAACACAGATTGCCTGCATTGTTCATGACGCCACATCTCTTCGTTATCAATAATCAATCGTGATCATTACAAAAAGGCCTACCTCTGTCAGACACAGTAAGTGAGAGGACAGTGAGTGTAAAAGCACGACCAAACAGTGTCAAAAAATCAAACACGTTAGTTAGCAAATGGATGCTAAAATCCTGTCAAACAAAACCAAACCGAAATAGAAGTGGGCTCACAGTTGACCAGAAGGGTGACGTACTCGTCGTGTCCAGCCGGGTTGTCGTTGTCCAGCAGTTGACACCCGTACCGTCCTGCCTCACTGCACTCAGCACGTGACACCCTGTGCACCAAGGTCGCCGTGTCTTCCGGACTGACCTCACCTCTGGGTCTGTCGGCTACCCGTTGTCCGTTCTTCACGATACGCATGGCTGGTGTGGGTCTTCCCACAGCTGTGCACTGGAGGGTGACCGGGTCTGTCTCGTTGACGGTCAGGTTGTTGGGGTGGTTGTTGGCGATGAACACACTGATCTCGGCCACGTCTGAAGCAAAACACACTTCGGGAATAAACCATTATCTTTCGCCCATGATATTAAAACACAATAATGATTTAATAATTTTAATATATTTGAAGAAAATATACTATCATTTTGGTAACAAACGCGTGGGATAGAAACACATTATGATCACGGAGGGCTTTAAACTCCAGCGTTAAACAAACATTGCACCACACAAGGAAAACCGAAAATAGAAACTCATAAACCAACAATGCAATAATTAAACTACAGACCGATAGCATGAATATTATGATGCCGGCAATATATTTAAGAAACAAAGACAAAACCACACACACACACACACACACACACACACACACACACACACACACACACACACACACCAATATATATATATATATATATATATATATATATATATATTATAGAGAGAGAGAGAGAGAGAGAGAGAGAGAGAGAGAGAGAGAGAGAGAGAGAGTATTCGCTGTTAGATTGCATCCTTGAATTGCTTGCACGCTTCTCGAGTCATTTTCAGTAGCTAGGGATACACACGCCAAACATGATCAAAAAAACATGCTCTTTGAGGATATATATATATATATATATATATATATATATATATATATATATATATATATATATATATATATATATATATATATATGAAGAGAGACAATGAAAGCGCGCCTACGAAAGGGAAAGAATTAGATCTGACTGCAGGAGAGAGTAACGCACTCTTTTTGATGAACCAGATCCAGTACGCTGCGTACTGACAAATAGCGACTCGGGAAGCGTGCAAACAATAATTTATATGGATGCAATCTAACAGCGAAAACATCTGAAATAATAGTCTTTTAAGAAAGTCTCAGTAGCTCCTGAATGATTATAGTGTATTGTCGATCTGCGTGGGCTCTACTTTGATGACTTGTTAGTTCAACTCTCAGTAGCCCCTGAGTGTATCGTCGTTCCGCCTAGTTTCTACTTCGATGGTTTGTTAATTCAACTCTTAGTAGATCTAGCTCTAGAATGATCTTCAGTAGATCTAGCTATAGAATGATCCTCTGTCGTGTGTTCCAGCAATGAGGGCATTGGTAGTCGCTAAATATCGGTACGGTTCTACTGAGATGTTCTGATAAATTTCAACTCTTAGTAGCCTTTGAATGATGTTACTGTTAATTAATTCACCAGCGAGGACGCTGGTGGTGATTGAGCTGGGGGGGGGGCGGGGGGATGTAACCGAGTGCATCTGCACATTGTGTTTGTGTTGTTGTATGTACTCTGTGTGTCGCTCTGTCGGTGTTCTTTCGTGTGTGTACGTCATTCGATCTTTTACGTATGTGGTACGTGTTGTGATTAGACGTCACTATAAGTCTGAGTGAGACAGCACGAGAGAAGGCGAGAGGGAATAACAACGACCTCTCGTATGTACCATCCAAAAAAAGAAGAAGAAATAAAATCAGGAACCTCTGGCTGGCTCGTTTGTTGTTCGTTACTTCCAACCTGCGACTTTCACCGACCGTTTACACACACACACACACACACACACACACACACACACACATATATATATATATATATATATATATATATATATATATATATATATATATATATATATATATATATATATATATATATATATATATATGAGTTGTATAGTGGTCCCCGCAAATAATCCCGACATACATATACAGACCTTCACTAAGTAAGGTAGGAGTCTAAACCTTGTGAACAATAACTACATGACTGCTCTCTCATTTGCTGATTGTCACAAGATCATTAGTGTACTCACACGTGACCAGGACCGTAAACTCCTGACTGCCTTGAAGCGGCAGGCGATCGTCTCCCCTTTTCTCGGTAGTGACGTCACACGTCTGCGTGACACTGGTGCTGCGGTTGGCCACAAGGTCGAGGACATTGCCACCGCTGTGTTGCCAGGCAACGGTCGCTAGGGCAGGATTGCTATCAGCAGAGCAGTTGACAAAGACACGTTTTCCTTCGCTCACGACACAGGTGTTGGGTGTTGACCTGTTGCACCTGTCTGACGGCAATGACGTTATGGAGACGTCAGAGAGATCTGAAACATAAATAAACAAATGAGCTCATTAAATATTGTTTATTTAAAATCCCAATACCTGTTTTAAAACAAAATGCAAGACTGCCTGGAAGTTAAATTTGGTACAGGGTTACCAAATGGGTAGGAGAAAAAACAATTTGCCCAAGAAAAAAGGAAAGGAGAAAAGAAAAGTGTGAGAGTGCGACTTTTCTTTTTAATTGCTGAACTATACTTATATATGATCGATGGCAAGCACAATTGGCATTATTTCTTATTGGTGTTCTTTGATCGTGTGTGTGTGTGGGGGGGGGGGGGGGGGAGTGCGTGCGTGAGTACGCGCTGGTGTGCGCGTATGTTTGCGTGTGTGTGTGAGAGAGAGAGTGTGCGTGCGTGCATGCGTGCGTGTGTGCGTGCGTGAGAGAGAAAGAGAGAGAGAAAGAGAAGAGTGAGAGAGAGTTCGTGCGTGCACCGGTGCGTGCGTGCGTGCGTGCGTGTGGGTGCGTGTGTGCGCGCGCGAGCGTGTTTGTGTGTGTGTGTGTGTGTGTGTGTGTGTGTGTGTGTGTGTGTGTGTGTGTGTGTATGCGTGCGTGCGTGCGTGCGTGCGTGCGTGCGTGGTGTGTGTGTGTGGTGTGTGTGTGTGTGTGTGTGTGTGTGTGTGTGTGTGTTGTGTGTGTGTGTGTGTGTGTGTGTGTGTGTGTGTGTGTGTGTGTGTGTGTGTGTGTGTGTGTAATTATATACATGCCAGCTATGGTAAATTTATATATGCCCTCATGGATTCAAGAATGTTTGCTAATCTCTGCCCCTTCTGTCGCATTAAGGATTTCAGATATTAAATACCAAATGAAATATGCAATATCAATGACGAACCAGGGTATGACAATAAGGACTGCCCGACTGCCCGGGGCAGGTAACTTACTCGGTCGGGCAGGTGAAGATCTCAGTGGCCTGCCCGACCGGGCAAGTCGTTACCATTGTTTTTATTGACAGTATCATATTTCAATTCAAGCACTAGATTTCGAGTCACTGTGACAGTTTTTGTTTTGCGGTTTCACAATCGCAACATCAGTTTCCTTTTACATCATCAAACCGACCGACTTCAGTGTCGTAGCATGTGATTGGCTTGCCAGTGCAGTTAAGCCAATCAGAAGCTAGCTCTCTTTACAAGACCTAATTGTGGCCGCTAAAATGTTCAAATTCACAATCATGTTCTGATCGGGAATTTCCGTTCAGCAAAGGGACACTGCTCCCGACTCACGATCTTGTTTTATTGTGGAAATAGGGGAAACATTGGACCTTAAAAACAAATAAATTTTTTCATACTTAAATAACAGATAATGAATGCAGGAATAAACTAGTATAAACCTGAATCCTTTATTAACAGAGAAAATAAAGAAATGTATCTGCTGCAGGTTTGGCACAGTTCCTTGTGTTATACAACCACTCATCCAAGCTGCCTGGGCTGTGTTAGGTCATGGCTTGGGGCATGCATGGCAGTTTGGGTCATTAATATTAACAATATTTAAAATTCTGAAATTAGAACTGTTACAGTGTTAGAATGAAATGAACAGTAACTGCCTGTTGGCTTTCACAGAAGTCATGACAGAATGAGGCAGAGTTATGCTCAGTCACATTCTGTACTGCAATGATTCATTGCTGATACCATTAGTACCACTGGCACTATAGAAACAATTTATTATAAGCTTGAGTACTTTACAGAATTTTATCTCTTTCAAGCATGGACCTGGCGAGTAACAATGTTACAAATTTATGTAACTTTGTGGGGAAGATGGTTTGTGCGTGTGTGTGTGTGTGTGTGTGTGTGTGTGTGTGTGTGGTGTGTGTGTGTGTGTGTGTGTGTGTGTGTGTGTGTGTGTGTGTGGTGTGTGTGTGTGTGTGTGTGTGTGTGTGTGTGTGTGTGTGTGTGTGTGTGTGTGTGTGTGCGTCTACTTAGAAATTTTATCACACTTTCTACCCTTCAAAATCCATTTGACAAACATATCACCTATTTTAATCAAAATGGTTGATTTTAAGAATCTGGCATGGGCAACTAAGTTTGCCACTCGGGCAAGTAGAAAATTCATCTACTTGCCCTACAGGGCAAGTGGGGGGAAATGTTA
>JABMCL010002501.1:0-14989 GCA_018857735.1 Alviniconcha marisindica
GGATATGATGACGCAGAAATGAAGGTCTGTTTTTGTGCTGTGAGTGGGAAAAAATATCCGAGTATTCGTCTTTTGAGTCCTTCGAGGTAGGTTAGCGTGCATATAGCTTTTTATGCTCTGTCCACTGCCAAAAATTTTTCCTTCCTAACTGCTATCATCTCGGTTTAACTCGGTTTCACCATTTAAGAAGAAAGAAAACACAAAGTTAGAAAACGAAATTTTGTTTGATATTAAGCAGTTAGAGAAACAACTTACAAGGGAGTTATTCAGTTCTCGAAAGACAACAAGCACAACAACAAAGACCCGAGTTGCCTACGGTAACTCTCACCTACATAAACTCCTCCAGAGGTTCACTTAGAAGAAAAGCTTACTGAAAGAAGTTTGAGTTCGCGAACATAAGATGGAGGAATTGTTTGAAACGAGACAGAAGAAATTGGATAGGATGATTGTTAGATCACGTACAAAATGGGTATTTAAAGGTGAGAAAAACACTCAATACCTTTGTAATTTTGGGGGGAAAAATTTTTTTTACAAAAAGCCAATTTATGCATGACAGTGGTGTTATAACGAAAGAAACAAGACGTTTTTTTATGAGAATTAATATGCTTCAAGAGATAATGAAAATGGAAATTTAGAAAATGGAAATATATGTCATGAAACAAGTCAACATCATCAGACTAAGTAAGTAGCTTCTCATACGGATTTAAAATAACTTACCACGAAGTTTCTGTTCGATATGGTACCGCTTGCTCGACTGAATGTCTGACGTGGAGAGAGAGTGGTGTATATAGCCATAATTGTACACGTATCAGTGGGCGTGTGCTGGCGACTCTGTGAATGCGAGGGTATTGTGTTTCAGTGTGTCAGTTTGACTTTCATTTGTATGATTAAGTATCAGCAGTAATGTGTTACTATGCTATGGAAATTTGTATCGGCGCGTGCTTGAAACATGTGCACGTGAGCGTAATAGCTGATTAAAGAAACCCCCCTATTTACACACACAGTCTAACACACACAAACACACACGCGCGCACAACACACACACAACCCCCCACACACACACACCCCACACCCACAACAACACCACACGCGCGCGCGCGCGCGCGCGCGCGCACACACACTACACAAGCTTCCACATACTCATACAATTGCACGCACAATTACATACACACCACTCGCACACACGGAAAACCGCGGCGCACACACACACACAAAACCACATGTCAGAGTTCTACTTTATTTGACTCTATGCAAAGGGGTCCGGTGAAGACAAAATGGAATATAATACTTTGTCTATCTGGTTAAAGAAACTGGTGATAATTTTTAAACCCCTTTTCTCTTGATTTTTTTCATTCTTCCGCAGTAGGATATGGTGACGCAGAAATGAAGGTCTGTTTTTGTGCTGTGAATAGAAAAAAATATCCGAGTATTCGTCTTTTGAGTCCTTCGAGGTAGGTTAGCGTGCATATGCTATAGCTATACACACCATATTTCTATGCTGTCCACTGCCGAAAATGTTTCCTTCCTAACTGCTATCATCTCGGTTTAACTCGGTTTCACCATTCAAGAAGAAAGAAAACACAAAGTTAGAAAACGAAATTTTGTTGGTATTAAGCAGTTAGAAGAAACAGCTTACAAGGGAGTTAATCAGTTCTCGAAAGACAACAAGCACAACAACAAAGACCCGAGTTGCCTACGGTAACTCTCACCTACATAAACTCCTCCAGAGGTTCACTTAGAAGAAAAGCTTACTGAAAGAAATTTTGAGTTCGGGAACATAAGATGAGGAATTGTTTGAAAGAGACAGAAGAAATGGATAGATGATTGTTAGATCACGTACAAAATGGTATAAAGGTGAGAAAAACACTCATACCTTTGTAATCTTGGGGGAAAATTTGTACAAAAGAATTATCATGACAGGGGTGTTATAAGAAAGAAACAAGATTTTTTTTATGAAAATTTAAATATGCTTCAAGAGATAATGAAAATGGAAATTTGAAAATGGAAAAAATTGTCATGAAAAAAGTCAACATATCAGACTAAGTAATAGTTTCTCATACGATTTAAAATCTTTGGTTTTCCTGTCTTGCCTCGCGAAGTTTTGAGTGGAGAGAGAGTGGTGTATATATTTTTTAATTTTTTTTTTTTTTTTTTAACCACCCCTGGGTGTGTGTGTGTTTTGTGGGGGTGTGTGGGTGTGGTGTTGTGTGTGTGTGGTGTGTGTGGGGGGTGTGTGTGTGTGTGTTTTGTGTGTGGTGTGTGTGTGTGTGTGTGTGTGTGTGTGTGTGCATGTGTGTGTGTGTGTGTGTGGGGGTGTGTGTGTGTGGGTGTGTGTGTGTGTGTGTGGTGTGTTGGGGGTTGTTGTGTTGTGTGGTGGTGTTGTGTGTGTGTGTGTGTGTGTGTGTTTTTTTTGTGTGTTTTGTGTGTGGGGGTGTGTGTGTGTGGTGTGTGTGCGAGCGTGCAAACCCGACTTTTGTGAGGGGGGGGGGGATTTTGGAAAGGTGAGGGATTTCCCGTGGGAGAAAGTAGGGAGAAAAAGGGGGGGGGGGGGGGGGGGGGGGGTGGGGGGGGGGGGGGGGGGTTTAAATATCCAAAAAACCATCAAAGACGGGGGGTGGGGGTGGGGGGGGGGTTTGGGGTGTGGGGTGGGTGGGTGGGGTGGGGGCAGGGGGGGGGGTGGGGGGGGGGGGGGGGGGGGGATGGGGTGGGGGGTGGGGGGGGGGGGGGGGGGGGGAAAGAGCGGGTGGGGGGGGGGGGTGGGTGGGGGGGGGGGGGGGTTGGGGAGGGAGGGAGGGGTGAGGGGGTGGGGGGGGGTGGTGTGGATGTGGGGGGGCGGGTGGAGGGAAGATTTGGGGGGAGGGGTTGGAGGGTCAATTTACCTGGAGACAAGAGGGAAAAGCAGAATTAATTAGAGGTAGTCCAAGGGATAAACTTTTGGGGTCGGCGAGGAGAAAGGAGGTGAAAAGAAAAGACAAAACACGGGTGAGGGGGGGGGGGGGTGGGGGGTGGGAGAGAGAGAGAGAGAGAGGAGGAGGAGAGAGAGAGAGAAGAAGAAGAGAGGAGAGGGGGAGAGAGAGAGAGAGGGGGGTTACGCACCCTTTTTAATTTGCCACATACATCTACGTGTGTGTCTGCTGTGGGGTGTGTGGTGTGTGTGTGTGTGTGTGTGTGTGTGTGTTGGTGTTGTGTGTTGGTGTGTGTGTGTTGTGTGTTTTGGGGGTTTGTGTGGTGGTGTGTGTGTGTGTGTGTGTGGTATGAGTTTTCCAAAAAACTACAGTTCGTGTTGTGTTGTGTGTGTGTGTGTGTGTGTGCGTGCGTGGTGCGTGCGTGGTGCGTGCGTGCGTGCGTGGTGTGGCTTTGCGGTTAGGTTTTTCAGTTGTTTCATTTATGCATTTCATGCTTTTTTTAATTAAGTCGTCGAACGCGCACTCTCAAATTGTGTCGTCGAATGCGCACTGTAAATTCCAGATTATTGTTAATATCATTTATACCACATATCCTGGCTCAAACATCAGACAGAGTTTGAATTTCCGTTCATTTTGTGAGCCGCAGTGAGGAATAAGTGTCGAACCTCATACAGAGGAGATAGGGTAGGATTGATATCATAAGCATTATTAGACAGAATAATATTTGGTTAAGAAATGCACTGTGAAATAAACAGTATCACAACATTAATATAAATTTAAACGGCTATATACTCGGCACAAGTATAATCACTATTTCATCCTGCCCCCCTTCACACCCACACCAGTACACAATATCACTGCCTCCACACACCCAGGACGCATACATACAACCCCCCTGATATCTCAGATCTCCACACGCCAAACAGGGGCGCGCGCGCAACACACCACACACACACACACACCCACCCAAAAAACACACACACACACACTGCGCGCGGCGCGTGCCGCACACAACAAAAAAAAAGGCAAAGGTAGCCTCGTAAATTATTCCTAAAACAGGGAAAGAAAAATCATTAAAAAAAAGTGAAAGCTACAAGAGAGAGAGAGAGAGAGGGGGGGGGAGAGGAGAAGAGAGAGAGAGAGAGAGAGAGAGAAAAGGGGGAGAGAGAGAGAGAGAGAGAGAGAGAGAGAGAGTAAATTTAGCCTATAAAACTGTCCCATAGAGTAAATTTAAGGTAAGAAAAAAACAAAAATTTAAAAAATCAACCGCCCTTTTTTTTCTCACTTGTCAGTCGTCACTTGACCGTCACCTTTTTTTAATCCTATCCATAATTTTCCGATTTGTTTGCACTTTTTCAAGCTTTACAAAAGAAAATCGTGCGTTTTTCTCCCCTTCCTCCATGAATTCAGTGTTTTCTGAGCCTGCTGCACCGCATAAATTTCCAATTCCATTTTGGCCTTTCCCTGTCTTTAGTCATGATGATATGATGATATGACTGTTTTTTTATGCGCTATTTTCCCTCTCGAGCAGATCACTGCGCTCGCATGGATTTCACAGGGAATAGCTTTTTATATAGCGCGTTTTTCAGTTTCCCGAAGTGGGTTTACTTTCAGCGCTGGCATGGCTGGTGCCCACATGAAACTACTGCCCCTCTCGGCGCAAATTCTGTTACACCATCAACCATAAACCGGTCACTTCATGCAAAGCCACTACGTAGGTGCATGCGTGTTTTGCTGTTGCCACCCCACTTTTGGCAAATGACCGGGACTTTTTTTTTGCTACTGCGGTAACAGGGGGGGGTGGAACGGATACCGAAATCAGAGTCCGAAGAAAGTTGACCCTTGAGCATAAAACTTTCCCGCCGCTCCTGCCGGGATTCGAAAACGGAACCTTTAAATCACGGGGCTCGGGGGGTTTAACCACGGAGCTATCCCCACTCCCCTGTTATGTAGGCCCAGGGCCTGGGGGGTAACTCACAGACCCCCAGGACCCAGTTTTGAAGGGGGTTTGGGGGAAGGTTTGGGGCCCTCCCCTAATAACCCTTCCCCGGTTTTCCCGGTGGGACGTAAAAAGCCACTTCCCCCAAAACCAAAGTAATTTGGGCAATTTTCAGCAGCTTTTTGGGGGGGAAAGTCAAGGGGGGGGAAGGTCCCTGGGCTCCTGCCCCTTTTAAAACCAGGGTTTTCTTTTGGAAACGAAAGCAACACTTAAACCCAAACCCGTTCAGAGCTCAGCAGCGTTTTGGGGGGAAAAGTGGGAGGTGGGCCCGTCCTGGGCCCCCCGTCCCTAAAAACCCAGGGGTTTCTGTGGCCCGAAAAGCAACACTTCAACCAACCTTTTTCAGAGTTTCAAAAACCTTTATGTAAAATCGAGGGGGACGTCCTGGGCTCCCGTCCCTAATAAACCCACGGTTTCTTTGGGAAAAAAAAGCAACACTTAAAACCAACCTGTTCAGAGCTCGCAGCTGGGTTAAAAGGTAGGGGGCACGAAAAGAAAGGGGAGCCTTTTTTTGGCCCCCTAGCGGTAAAAAAAGCGGGGTAGGCGGGGGGTTAAGGGGAAAAAGGACCTGGGTTTACGATCCCGGCTTCGGTTTTTCCTTTCTCTTAAAAAAGTTTTTTTGGGGTTTTTGGCATTGTCCTTGTGATTTTTTGTCCCTCAAAATTAAATTTGAAATTTTTTAAAAATGGCTTAAATCGTTTGCCCCATCTTAAGCTTTCATTCTGGGTGGGGGGAATTTTTTAATTTTTGATGGGTTTTTATACTCCCCCCTCCCCCCCCCCACCTCCATACCCCTCCCCCTTTCCCTCCTCCCTTTTGTGGACTTTTTAAAAGGTTTCCGGCCCTTAAAAGGCGTTGTTGCATCCCTGCTCTGCTAATTTTTGGCAAATTTCGCTTGATTAGTCTCCTGGTTTGATTAGTTAAAACGTGATAGCATTGTTCCTCGTGATGTGGCCGTTATCGGGGTTTTCCGGGGGGGGTTTTGTCATTCCACGGGAAAAAGGGGAGGACAGTTGGTTTTTTTTCTGTTTTGCAAGCCCCTTGGATTTCTACTCTTTTTTTCCCCTGCTTGCCCCCAACCCGGGTTTCATGTTAAAGCCTTTTGTTATTTGACAGGTGTTCAGGAAAGGCCTTTTGCGTCGCAACAACCGTGAGCTACACAACACAGAAAAGGGAAAGGGGTGTTGTTTGCCACCTGTGCCCCCCTGTCCCCCGCTACACTCGACATGACCTTCTGTCTCTGGAAACCGCTGCCCACCTCCCCCCTTTCCTCTCCCCCCAGCTGATCGCACGTCTATCACATCTCGGCTTGGAGAAACGTGCCCAGAAAGCCACGCCGACCGAGAAGAGGAGGGAAAGAATAAAAAGGAAGGAAAGATCAAAGTGATCGTCGGTTTTCGTGATCGACTTCCATCCGATTCTTCCAGCTCCCCAAAACCCCCTGTCAACACACCATTTCCCGTCCACCTTCCTCTCCACCCAGTGACCGTGACGACCTAAAGCCTCCTCGCTCAGCGCTCCGCTGCGTCCCCCTCACAGACAGCTGCTTCACTTTCCCCCTTTAAGTTTTTCCCTTCCCCAACCGGGAAAACACACCCTTGTCTCCCCAATGCAAGATCCGTCGGCACTTCCAGGAGGAGGTCCGACATTCCACCTTCATTCAGGACAACGACATCGACATCATGCTGCTGACGGAGACCTGGCTGCGCCCTGCCGGGGGGACGGGGCCCAAATCGCCGACCTGGCTCCGCCGGGTACTCGGTCCTCCCCTTTCCCCCCCGTTTCCCTGGCAGGGGGGTCCGGAAAAAAAAGGGGCCGGGAAAAGGGGGGGATCGCCTTCGCCCATAAGGGACTAACTTTTCTTAACCCGCATTTTTTTTGGGATACCACTTCGTCCTTTCCCGTTCAGCACCCCTGCTTTAAAAAACCGCTCAGCTGACTTTTAAAAATACAACAAGCAACTAACCAATTTTGTTCCGTTTTCTACCGCCCCCACCCAGAAAAAAAAAAACAAATTCTCTGACCCAGGGTTTTTTCAAATCATTTTTTTTGGGGAACTTCCTCGAACACCCCTTGACATTTGGGCCTAAAAAAAAAAAAAAACCTTTATGGGCGATTTTTTTTTAACTTTCATTTTAAAAAATTTGAAAACAAAACTCCAGAAAACTACACAAATAATTCATAGACATTTTTAAACCCCAACCCAGTCCCTTTTTTAAAAACCCTTTCTCACAACCAAGGCCATCTGCTCGACTTAGTGTTTTCCAAGAAAGGGGATAACATCCTCATTTTTTTAAAAAACCCACCCCAAAGGACAAAACAACCTGACCACAAAAAGCCATCTTGTGCAAACTTGTGTATTTTTGGTAGCCCGTCAAAAACCTGAAAGGGTTTTCGTACCGATGCCTAAAAAAAAGTTTGCCCACCGGCCCCCTTTTTTTTTTAAAAAAAAAGATCTTTTCTCACGCTGTTCACAAGTCCTTCTATCGGGGGGACTACAATAACCCTCTGTTCGCCCTTGAAAGCACGCCCCCTCTGCCTTTTGCACAGTCCCGTAAAAGGGGAAGCCGACCCCCTGGCCCCCCTTTTTTTCGGAGGGAAGCAGTTCGGGTGAGGGTGAACGGAAAATCCGTCGGCAGGGGGGGAGGGGGGGGGGAAAAACAAAAAAAATGGCTAAAAATTAAGCTCACCGCCCAAAAAAAAAACCCGATAACACTCCCTTAAACAAAAAGGGGTTTAAAAAACCCTTTTGAAAATTTAAAGCCAAACGGGCCTACAAACTCGGGCTAAGATTCCAGTCTAGCAAAAAATGAAAACAGCTTTTTAAAAACTTCAACACCATCCTCGGAAAAAGCAGATTTTTCCCCCTTTTCCTTCCCAACATTTAAACCTTAAACGCCCTTTTCCGAAGGGCCCTTTTCAAATTATTATTTAAAAAACCCGAAACCTTTCAGAAAAAATTTTTCCCTTCTCCAAACCCAACCTTGCTTGCCCGGTACCTTTTCCTTTGGAAATCCCTTCCCAATTTTTTAGCCTGTCACTAAAGAATTTTCTTAAAAATAATCAACAGTGCATCTAAATCTTTTTGAACTTGACCCCCTTTCCCACCAGCCCTTTATGAAAAATAATCCTCCCGAAAAAATCACAAAACATGAAACACATTTTTAAAACTAAACCCATTGAGAAAAAAATTTCAAACTTTTGAAAAAAGAAAAAAAAATTTTTTTCTGTCCAAAATTTTTGGAAAAAGTCGTTCTCCACAAACTTCTCTCCCATCCCCAAAGGGGGGAAAAAAAAAACGCAACCCTTTCAGTCAGCCTTCGAGCAGGATACAGCCTGAGACACAAATGGGCCCCCAAATTCTCCTCTCCTGCCTGAACTCTGTTTTTGGCATTCAGTTCTGCCCGCCTCCAATGGTTTCATCATACCTCTCAGACAGATATCAGTCCAATTAGTCAAAAACTCGTCTTCCCTCACCATCACAGTTTATTTACGGTGTGCCTCAGGGCTCAGTACTGGGGCCCATTTCTTCGTCCGTACCCTACACCTCTCTTTCCCATATCATAGCTAACCACTCGGGAAAATTTTAAATTTTCCAGATGACACACAGCTCCAGAAACCGCTCCCCCTCAGTGAAAATGCCAACCTCACCAAAGAATTTAATCTCACAAACGCATAAAAAAATGGAGACCGGAAAAACAGCTCAAACGAAGACGACAAAAAAAGTAGCTCTTCTCTTTCCCTTTCCGGCCCTTTTTGAAAAACCCTTTTACCGTTCCTTCCTGACCCCGATTACTCTTGGCTCTCACAACATTTCCCCCCCCCTGATTCTGCCAAAGGGAAACCCGGGGTTCATTCTTGACTCAAAACTGTTCCCTGAAAAAGCACTTTAAAAAATCTGCCCAAAAGCTTATTTCGGCTTAAAAGCATTAGTTCAAACCGCAGGGTTTTTCACGAAGACGCAAAACCCAAAAACCTTGTTTTCTTCCCATACCTTTCACGGCTTTGACTTCTGCAACTGTCTCCTCATGGGGACACCCAATTCTGTAAACCAAATTTTCCAAAAAAATTTAGAACTTTGCTGCAAGAAATTTTTCACCCTTTGGGACCCCTTTACCACCATCAAAAACCCCCCCCCGGAAAAAAAAATGCCTGGGCCCCTTTCCCCCTTTTAGAACCCTATTTAAATATAAAATCCTTGTATGGGTTTCAGTGCTATAAATGGTTCTTTTCCCCCTTACCTTCTGAACTGCTGCCACACCCCATCTCGTACACAAAGCTTTCTTCTGACACCCCATGCTGGAAAAACCCAAAAAAACAAACGCAAGACTCGGTTAGCACTTTTTCCCTTTCTTTGGACCCCAATTTGGGAAATTTACTCCCACAAGACCTTTTGACATGCTCAACCCTGTCATCTTTTTAAAACCAAACTGGAAAAACCCTTTTTTTTTCTAAAAGTAGTTTCCCTCCTAAATAATAAAAAAAACTTTCCCCTGTTTCGTACATTTAGGGGTGTGAAATGTGTGTTGTGTTTTGGGTTTTGGGGTGTGTGTGTGTTTTTGGTGTGTTTGGGGGTGTGTGTGTGGTGTTTGTGTGTGTGTGGGGTTGTGTGTGTGTGTGTGTGTGTGTTTTGGGGTGTGTGTGGGGTGTGTGTGTGTGTGGGGTGTGGTTTTTTTGTGGGTTGTTTGTTGTGGTTTTTTTTTTTTTGTTTTTTTTGTTTTTTTATAATACTTTATGTAAAATTTTTTGGTAGGACTTTTGCTCTCCTTGTATAAAAAAATTTTTTGGTTAATTGTATCCTGTGAGCGTCAGGGGGGTTGGTGGGCGCATGATAAATGGACATTATTATTATTCTTAAAAATAAACCTGGCTTTTTTTACTGGCAGCCCCGTGAGGTGTTGAGCAAAGGGCTAACATTTCAAGTCTGCTCTTGCGAAAAAAGTTACTTGTAAGTTTAGATTAGGAACGAAACGTTCGATTTTGTCGTCTGTTGGAGGGGGGGAATCACGGGAAGAGCCGCACGCGATGACGTCACAGACACGCTGGCTGAGCCACGACGTCTACACAGAAACCGGGTTCGGTTTTCGAAATTTTGTGGGGCTGCCAAAATTCTTCCAACAAGACAAAAAAAAAAACATAGCCAAAACCCAAAAAAAAGGTTATTTGGGGCTTCTTTTTCTTTTTTTTCTTTTTTTTCTTCCCCTCTCTTTTTTTCTTTCCTATCTCTCTATTTTCTCTCCCCTCTTCCCCCTCTCTCTCTCCCCTCTCTTCCTTTTTTTCTCTCCCCCTCTCTCCCTCCCCTCTCTCTCTCTTCTCTTTTTTTTATTTTTTTTTTTTTCTTCTTTTTTTTGTTTTTTTTTGTTTTTTAAAATTTTTAAATTGGTTTTTTTAATGTCTTTTTTTGGGTTGAAAAGGGGGAAATTCCCCGAAAATTTGCAAGGTTGGTTTTAAAAAAAATAAGCGTTCTTTTGAACCCCTTTCCTTGTTTTTTTCCCTGGTCGTTAACTTCTGGATTTTATTACTATTTTTCCCAAAGAGAATAACCTACTGATTATATAAAACCCGTATTGTCCTAAGCCCGAAATAAATTTTCTTGTCTTATGTAATATATTTCATATTATTAAAAATAATAAAAATTAAAGTGAATTTTTTCATACGCTCATCAAAGCCCCGAGCGCTCACATTATACATTGTAACCTAAATATGATATGGGACCCCCAGAAATCCAACGGGAAAATTTGACAAAAGGAGGTTTCTACGGGAAAAAATGTTTGCACAACCAGCAGCTGAGAAGTCATTGATATCACTTTGTTGTAAAACAAAATGTTTCCAGTTTTAAAATAACCCCGCGACACACCACACACGCACCCCACCACACAACACACACACACAAACACACACACCCCACACCCCACACACACACGCGCGCCCCGCGCGCGCACCCCACCCCGCACAACACGCACACCACCACCCCCACACACACACACACACCCCACCCCCCCGCCCGCACCCGCACGCCCCGCACGAAAGCCCCCGCACGCACGCACCACGCACGCAGCACGACGCAACGCACGCACACACACAAAACACACCACACAAAACACCAAACTCCTTGTCATTGTCGTTTTATTTTTGGGTATGATTATTTTATTTTTCTGTTAGTACTAACAGTAGGAGGATGGGGGGAATCAGTATGTTTATTGCATGTTTGTTTGTTCGTTTTTAATTGGGGCAACCGTCCTTCACCTTCGCAGCACAACAAAGGTTTCCCCCGTTGTCTAGCCCAGCCCAATCTACATTTTTTGATTGAAAAAGAAAGAAAGGGCAACAACGCAAGCAGCAATGCTAAATCTGGTGGCACTTTTTTCCCCAAAAGTGTGCTTATTGCCCACATAAAAAACAGGATAACCAAAGCTAAGTATAGTACAACATGTGTAACTTTGCCCGAGGATAAGATCGTCACTGTATTGGGCGATTCAGCGAAGTTTGGTTTGCTAGAGTGAATGCGCTTTTTTAATCTTTCGCGCAAGAATTTTCGAGAGAGGTCGCAGCGCACTTCCGGGCCGCTTTGTAATCTTTCGCGCAAGAAGTCGCGAGGGGTTTGCAGCGCACTTGGGGGCCGATTTCTGAGTGGGCCGTTGCTTCACGCTGTGTAAAACAGTGGAAGTTGAATCTAGAACCGCGAAGCAGTAAAAACCCAAATACTGTTGCAGTTCCAAAAATTACCGTGGAAAGGGGATGGAGGGGGGGAAAAAAATGTCTTTGCGTCTTTTTTTGGCTGACCAGAAGATCGCAAGTTCGTAGAAAAAAGGGAATTTTGGGGCATCCTATAGCACGAGCAAAAAGTTATTGTTTATTTCCAGACACATTATGACTCCCGGGCCAAAAAAAAGGGGCCTTTTTAAAATTTGGGCTTTTGGTAAAATTCGAAAATTCACGGGTCACCCCCTTTCCCATTGTGAAGAAAGTACGCCCCGGGAAAATAAAAGCAGCCAAGGGACTTAAGCGATGCCGGGCAAAAGTCAAGGGAGTTAACGACGCCGCCAGAATCGCCCAAATACGTCACGCATGAATATTCATGACGGGCTAGGAGACCAATCAGCAGAGACGACACAGCCTGTGTTGGCATCAGCCGTCAGGGACAATACGATGACGTACCATTGAGTGAAAGAGTTCGCCGCCTGTGGAATCATATAATTGTTACAGAAACAAAAAATTATTTTTGCCAGTGTATGTCACTTTGCAGGGGCAAAATTTTTCAAAAACCTGCTGCTTTTTTTCTGGGGGCCCTTTTGTTGTGTGGCTTCTTCCCGGAGCTTCATGGTGAGTGACATTTCTTGTTGTTATGTCTTTAAAAATGTTTCGTGGATTCTTGCTCATTCCTGGAGGTTACCCGAGTGAATGACGTTTTCCCCGCTGTCATTCCCTTTAAAATTTTTTCGTGGATTTTTTTCTGGGATAAATGGAGGTTAGTAAATATGTCGTTGTCGCCCTTTTTTTTTTCATTCTTTTTTGGTTTTGTGTGTGGTGGGGGTGTGTGTTGGGGTGGGTGTTGTGTGTTGGTGTGTGGGGGGGCGCGCCCCGCGGTGGGGGTGTGGTTTTTTGGGGGTGGGGTTTTTGCGTTTTTGGTGTGTGGCATGTTGGGGGTGTGTGTGGGGTGGGGTGTGTGTGTGTGTGGGTTTTTGTGTTGTGTGGGGTTGGGGTGGTTTAGGGGTGTGTGTTTGTGTTTTGTGTGTGTGGGTTTTTTGTGTTGTGTGGGGTGGGTTGTGTGTGTGTTTGTGTGGTGGTTTTTGGTTTGTTTTGGTTTTGGTGTGGTTTTTTGGGGGGGGGTGTGTTTTGGGGGTGTGGGGTGTGTGGTGTGGGGTTTTGTTTGTGGTGTGTTTTTTGTGTGTTTTTGTGGTTTTTTGTGTGTTAAAGTCTTTTCTTTGTGTCTGTTCTGTGTCTCTCCTGTGTTGTTTTGTGTTGTGTTGTGTGTTGTGTTGTGTGTGTGTGGGGTGTGGGGGTGTGTGTGTGTTTGGGGGTGGGGTGTTTTTTGGGGTCTTTGGGGGTTGGTGGTGGTGTGTGTTGTGGGGTGGTGTGTGTTTTGTGTGTGTTTTGTGGTGTGTGTGTGTGGGGTGGTTTTTTTATGTGTTTTTTGTTTTGGTGTGGTGTTGTGGTTTTTGGGGGGTGTGTGGTTTTGTGTGTTGGGGGGGGGGTGTTGTTGTGGGGTTTTGGTGTGTGTGTTGTGTGTTTTGTGTGTGTGTTTTGGGTTGTGTGTGTTTTGTGTGTTGGGGTATGTCTTGTTTTTGTCTGTGTCTGTGTCTCTGCCGTGTTTTGTGGGGTGTTTTGTTGGGGTTGGGGTTTGTTGGGGTTGGTTTTTGGGGGCCGGGTTTTTTAGGTTGGGGGTTGTTGGCGGGGTTGGGTGGGGGTTTCCGAGCAAAAAAAAGCAACCCCCCGGACCCCCCCGGTCCGGGTTTTGAAATTTTTGGACCGGGCCCTTTACCCCCTTTTTTCCTTTTACCCGGGCTTCAGGCCCCGGGTTTTAGGCGGCCCGTTTTTTCATCAGCCTCAGGATCCTTTGGCTCCTGTCTTTTGATGTCCGTCGTCTCTTCTGGGTCCTGGCGATGTCGAACAGCATGAACTTGGGGTACCTTTAAAAGGTTCCGGTCTGTTTGGGCCCCGCCCCGGGAGGGGGGGGTTTTACCATGCGTCTGAAACCGGAAAACCCGGGTAGATAGATAGATAGATAGTTAGATACTACATACGACATACATACATACATCTACATACATCTACAAAACATACATACATACATACGTACATACTTTTTACCCTACATACATTTAAAAGACAAAAATAGGCAAAGGGAAACGACAACACACAACCACCACACCCACCCACACCAAAAAAAACCCCACACACACACACAAACACACCACACACACAAAACACAACGCACGCACGCACGCAAGCACGAAGAATGTGTGTGTGTGTGTTTTTATATATATATAATATTATATAAAGAGAGGGGGAGAGAGAGGAGAGAAGAAAAGAGAGGGGAGAGAAAAGAGGGGGAGGGGAAGAGAGGGGGGGAAGAGAGAGAGGGGGAAGGGGGGAGGAGAAAAAAAACACGACGCACGCACGGCTCACACACACACCACACACCACACACACAACACACACCCCACACACACAAAAACCACAACACACCACACACACACAACACACACACCCCCCAAGATATTTTAAACCTTGGGTTTTTCCCCCTACATCATCCAAAATACAAAACATACATACATACATACATACATACAGAGAGACAGACAGAAAAAAACGAGCCTACGAAGGGAAAAAAACCCCGATCTAGGGGCACCAAGAGTTGCGCATTTTTTTTTTCATGAAGTGTGCTCCTTTTGTGCGTTTCCCTACAGCTCCGGCTAAACGAAGACTTTCAAACGTTGTTCGCAAAAAAACTTGTATTCGCGTTTTTTCCCCACTAGTCAAAAGCACCCCCGGGAAATTTTGGTGATCGGGGCTCAAAAAAAAAGGAAAGAACTGAAAACAAAAAAACATTTTTTTCAAAAAACTCAAAACCCCACTGTCCGGTGAAGCTGGACCAAGTGCTCTCCCTTTATATGCTCTCTTTCCTTCTCTCTCTCTCTCTCTCTCTCTCTCTCCCCTCTCCCCTCCTCCCTCTCTCATCTCCCCTCTCCTCCTTCTCTCTCTGTTTTCCCCTCTCCCCCCCCCCCTTTCCCCCCCATACTGCCTTATTTACTGGTTATAAATTTTCCCCCAAAATTTAAAATGAGTGATGTATGCAAAGTGTACTACTGGCGCTTTTTGAAACGCTATGTTTTTGTGGAAAAAATCTGTATCCAAAATTTTAACACTCATTTATGCCTATATGTATAAAATGATGCCTGTAATTTTATTTTACTCATCAGTAGCTTCGCAAGGGGCAGGGGGTTAGACGGGGTTTTTGGGTGAACCTAAACTACAATCCTTGCAAAAAAAGTTTCAGAGCTCGAGTTTTGAGTTTCTCTGTTCTCTCAGAAAGAAAAAAGTTTTTTTAGTGTTTTCCCATTGGGAATGAATGGTCATTGAG
>JABMCL010003306.1:0-2500 GCA_018857735.1 Alviniconcha marisindica
TTTGTTTTTTTTTTTTTAGTTTTTCCCAAAAATTTTTATGAAAACACTTCAAATTAAAAAAAATTTTTTTTAAACAAGTTTTATATTTCAGGAAAGATCAGCCACGGTCGAGTGGCAAACAGCTAGACTTACCGCCTCTGCTGGAGAGAGTTTCTCTTCTTTTCTTCTTCTTTTTGTTGTTGTTGTTGTTGTTGTTGTTGTTGTTGTTGTTGTTGTTGTTGTTCTTCTTCTTCTTCTTCTTCTTCTTCTTCTTCTTCTTCTTCTTTTTTGTTGTTGTTGTTGTTGTTGTTGTTGTTGTTGTTGTTGTTGTTCTTCTTCTTCTTCTTCTTCTTCTTCTTCTTCTTCTTCTTCTTCTTTCTTCTTATTCTTTTTTCTTTTCTTCTTCTTCTTTTTCTTCTTCTTCTTTTCTTCTTATTCTGTTTTTTTTTTTTCGTGTCTGTGCTTGTCTTCTCTTCTTCTTCTTCTTCTTCTTCTTCTTCTTCTTCTTTTCTTCTTCTTCTTTTCTTCTTCTTCTTCTTCTTCTTTTTCTTCTTTTCTTCTTCTTCTTTTCTTCTTCTTTTCTTTTCTTCTTCTTCTTCTTCTTTTCTTCTTCTTCTTCTTTTCTTTTCTCTGATTTTATCTCAAAGAGAGAGAAAAAAAGTTTCAAATATCTTTGCATTTTGCTGTGTGTGTGTGCGTGTGCGTGCGTGTGCGTGCGTGCGTGCGTGCGTGCGTGCGTGCGTGCGTGCGTGCGTGCGTGCGTGCGTGCGTGCGTGTGTGTGTTTGTGTGTTGTTTTGTTTTCTGTTTTTGTTTTCTGTTTTTTCAGTTTTTTTGGTTTGTTGGTTGGCTGGTTGGCTGTATTTGTTTTTATATCTGCCTGTTTTATCTGCCTCTCTTTCTGTGAAGTGTCTCCAGTGATTACGTGCTCTGTTGAACATCGTGTATCGTTAAATAAAGCAAAACAGACAAGTTAACAAACGCAGTCTGGATAGACTAAAAATACACAAAGAAATAACGTAGGTATTGCACAGTTTATTCACATTTTTGGCATTTTAAACAATGGTATGATGGCTCTGGGACGTTCAACAATCAATCACATAGTTTTTTTCTTCCAGTTATTAGAGTCCGTTTCTGTCTTGTTCAGTTCGCTTGTGTTCATTTACGTTGTAAACATCGTGTCATCAGATGTCTTACAACTACTAAGAATTCAGTCATAACTGGATTTCAATATTTGGCATTCTGCTCCGTTCGAACATCTTCGAAAATGACATAAAAGTGTATATCTTGCGTGTATGCGTACGTTGTTTGTTTGTTTGTTTTTCTTCTTATTATTATTTCCACACATGGGAAAATTGAACAAGTTTAAAGAAACTAAAGTTGATGGAATCATATTATGTATAGTACGCATTATATGCGTAACCCCGTAAACCCCACCCACTCCCCTCACTCCCCCAAAAGAAAAACACCACCATCAAACGATACCTAACCAGTTTTCTCACTGTTAAACAAACGACACAAACGATGGAAGCGTCCCCCTTCTTCTCTCTAAGCGCGGTTTGTCGTTCCTATGACTTAGTCCTTCTTTATGCACTTGTTTAACTCTCAATAGTCTCCGGAGAAATACTGACGGGTGAAAACCCAGAACCCAGAACAGAGGAGGGTGAGGGGGTTGGGGGGCGGGGGGGGGGGGGGGGGGGGGGGTAGTGCGGAGGGAGGGGGGGGGGGCTGGAGGATGAAGAGGGGTCTATACCTAACGCTGTACTGTCACCACCAGGATGATTTTCCGCTGTGGCCGACCTACGTCGCCTTGGTCTGTCACACACAGCCTTGTGCCACGGACCCCACAAACCCCAGAACATTGTTCTGCAGTTGACACGGCATCGGCCGCTAAGGAGCCAGCCTTGCGGAAAAGCTCTGGGGCTCCAAAAGAGGACTTCCGGCAGACAGACAAATTCATCAATACCAATAAGCTAGATGTGGGAGGACAATCCTGGAACGCCGAAGACGAAGCATTGAGGTGAACAGCGGGGTGTAAGTCATCTTAATGTTTTATTCATTGTGCGTGGGGGGGCCAGGGGGGCACGGGGGGGGGGGGGGGCGACGGGGAGGGGGCGGCGGGACAAGGTCACGATCAGACAGTGTCCAGGAACCGCGACGTTGTGAGGAGAAGGGAAAAGCCGTAACCTAGGTCCTTTTTTTTTTCTTTTTCATGATTCTTTACGTCCTCAGATACCATAAGGCTTATTAGGGACGGGCGAATGGAGGTTTGAGAAGAGGGAGATTATATACCTATCGCTACACTGTCGCCACCAGAATGACTCATGCATTAAGATGGTCAGCGATGACAGCCATTTTAATGTTTCATTAATTGTGAGGGGCAAAGTCACAAGACCGTGTCCACAAACCACAACCTTTCTGAAGAGAAGGGAGAGCCGAGCGTAATTGAGCCAAGGCCCTTCTGCTTACCAGCCTAACGCCTTACCGCTGGGCCAAACCGTCTCAGTGCCGGGGTCCTTCTGC
>JABMCL010003306.1:5000-7500 GCA_018857735.1 Alviniconcha marisindica
CTGCTGAAGTCACCACGGCTGCTGGACGTCTTAGAATTCGCACCAGATTCATAGAGGAACATTCCTTGACTGAACGACAGCAGCACAACTCCCATCAGCGACAGCAGCAACAATTTCGCCATGGTTATGTTTCAGTCTTCCAACTAGGTAATAATGACCTGAAGGTAAAGTCTGGCCAACGGGTTGAACGAGACGGATTTCTTTTCTCCCTCGAAAGAGCCAAGCCCGCTGAGAAACCGTAGAATTTCTTTCGGACTTCGACGACAGATGCTGGCTGAGGTTTTGCGATGGCAGCGGCGCCGATGAGAAGACGTGGGCCTGGAAGGTTGCTGCAGTTGTGAGGACCAGAACTCTGAGATTCCTTTTTAAACACCTCGGCCCCGGATTCTTCCCTCCCGGACCACAACACGCACACCATAAAAAGTATATCCGGGACAGACAAAAAAATGTGCAGAATTTGTACTGTTACATGTATATGCGTGGCAGCAGAGACAAACAAGTTTGTCACCCGGGAATCCCCTACCAACAGTTTACAAAGTCGCATCACGTACAGAACGGTGCAGTGACGTGTAACGCGCGTGTAGCGTAGATCTACGTAAAAGGAAAACCCGGCCACGAGTTCACGAGTCCTGCTTGTGACATCACTCAGCGTGCCTACTGCGTGTCATCGGAAGAGCGAGACCTGCAACGCAAATAGCACTACAATCGCGCTCTTTTTCACGACTATGTTCCTGCTCATGTCGTATTTAAAGAGGCAGCCAAAGACATCGTCGTGTGTGGAGAAAAACACGTAGGTTGATGAATATGGCGTGGTGGGACACATATATATACCAGTGGCTCTCGTCGCTTAAAGGGAATCCCAGGTGAAAACACAAGTTGGTCTGAAAACGTAAAAAATGTGCCAGTATTTCCATAGGCGCTTTAAAAGTTCCCATCATCATCATCATCATCATCATTATCATCCACAGGCATCGTGTGGTTGTTCTATAAATGTTTATGTGGCAGATATATACAGTGATCTGCGGGGCGGGTAGACGACTTTACCAATTGAAGAACCTAAAATGGATGACGTAATGACATGCACGTAAATTACACTTCCGCAACATATGCCGGCCTTAAATTGTCATTGACGTCACAAACACAAAATGGCTGCTCTCATGGCAGTGTTCTCGTGACTTTCAAACGGTCGATTTTTTTTAACAAACTGGACCATAAAATTAAAATAAAATAAAATCTGGAACAACGAGTTCTGAAACAAGACCGAAACACACAATACGTTAAAAAGAACGATGATTTTAATAGGACAACACACAACATGAGCATGCAAAAACAAACAACAACAACAAATACCATGCATGTTTTGTTGTTGTTGTTGTTGTTGTTTTTGTTGTTTTTAACCTTTTGTGTGTTTTAAAGTAAACTGTAAACCGATATGGAAATCTGCAGTGGATGTTATTTTGTCTTTGATTCCATTCCTAGCGATTTAACCCGTGACGCTTCCACGCTTTTATGTACCCCTTTTAAATTTTTCGTAATCGGGAAAAACTTAAACAGAGCTGACACCAGCCCCCTCTCCTCTCTCTCTCTCTCTTTCCTTGTCTTTTGTCTGTCTTTGTCTGTCTTGTCTTTCTTGTCTTCTCTTCTTCTTCTGCTTCTTCTCTCTGTTTTTTTTTTTTAAAAAAAAAAAAACCCCAAAAACCAAAAAAAAAAGTTTTTGGCAGACAAAAAAAAAAAAAAAAAAAACAAAAAAAAAAAACAAAAAAAAAAAAAAACCCCAAGCCAAAAAAAAAATGCAGCAAGGAAGTTAGTTTTCGCCAAAACAATCCGAAAAATTAATTTTTTAGTTTGAGTTCCTCGGGTTCTGTTCTGTCGCTGTCGTTGTTTCTTCGTTCGCCTTTCTGTCGTCTGTCTGTTCGTCTGTTGTCTGTCGTTGTCTGTTTTTGCTTCCCTTTTTTCCCTCTCTCTCTCTCTCTAGAAGACTATCAGGCCAGCGTTAGAAAGAACGCCAGGTTTCGGTTGTGTTAAACGAATTCACCATGCCTTTGAAAGATGTCACACAGCACTCATAGAAGGGGACACAAATCCCATTATTGATTCCACACCTGTAAGCGCACAAACACTAATAGATAACTGTAGCGTAATTTAAATAATCACATATTCTCAAAGTATCTGCTGATAATCGTCAACAGTCAGGTAAATAGTTTGAGCTTGACATCTATTCAGCAGATGACAAGAATTGAGTCTGTGTGTACGCTTAAACATGGAGTGACAATAATACACATGTAAACAAAGTCAGTATCAAATATGTACTTGTAAAGAGACAAAGACTTGTATTGTTGTTGTTGGGATGTTATATTGTCAGGGTTGTTTTGTTTCCAGAATGTTTAGTAAGGCAAAGTGCTCAGATCATTGCCATGTGAGTCTATTATTCTAGTCTCGCCTGAAAGGGGTATATAGTGTGTGGGTGTGTGTGTGTGTGTGTGTGTGTGTGTGTGTGTGT
>JABMCL010003306.1:12500-23322 GCA_018857735.1 Alviniconcha marisindica
TATTTTTTACTGCTTCAGTACATTGACAACTGATTCCAATTCACACACACACACACAATTTTCTTCTACTTCAGTGTGTGACAACTGATTCTGACCCACACACGCATGCACACACGCGCACGCACGCACGCACACACCACACACGAAGCCACGGACACGACACACACACACACACACACACACACACACACACACACACACACACACACACACACACTGAATTTGCTTCTACTTGTGTGACAACTGATTCTGACCCACACACGCATGCACACTGCCGTGCGCACACACACACACACACACACACACACACACACACACACACACACACACACAGGCACACATACACACACACAGAACCATGAAGCCTCAAAGTGCACTGACACTGGTTGTCCAAAATGCCTGGCCCACTCTGGTGCCACCACGAGCAAGCGGTGATGGGTAAGTCTGGTCAAGGATGACCCCAGCCTGAGACATCATAGCCAAGCTGAGCGGCCACACAATGTGGACACTGCCCCCTTGCACCCTGGACAGCTCGAGGATCCACAACCTGACACAATCACCCAGCAAACACATGGCTGTAGGTCACGGTCATTACTGATCTGGCAGAGTTTGGAGGAAGGTGCCAGAAAGCGGTGCTCGGAGTGTGGGTTGCAACCACACTCCGCGCATCGCTTTCCGACAGCCTCCTCCAAACTCTGCCAGATTTAGTTGCGCCACTGAAGGGGCACTCTTTATCTCCGTCAGTGCAGCTGTCCACCGACGCGGTCAGCGCCCTCCGAAAGGTTCGGGTACTACTGTAGAAGCAACCTAGCGCCAAAGCGCACACGTAAACATGAGACGCATCCACCCCTGGTAAGAAAAAGAGTTCCGTCTCGATACAAACGATTGTAGTTTTATTTGCGCTGGTGTAAACTTTGTTGGCGGCTATACTATATAATGACATGCCTTGTTTTATTTGAGCCGTTGTTTGTAACGAACTTATTACTGTCTGAGCACCAACAAAAAACTGCTCGTTAGCTGACAGTTTTCTGGACCCTATGGCGTAACTAAATACAGCAGTGGTTGAAAGAAGGATGTCGTAAACCAGTGCGTGGAGTTTGGGTTGCAACCACACTCCGAGCACCGCTTTCCTGCACCTTCCTGCAAACTCTGCCAGATTTAGTTACGCCACTGGAGGGGCACTCTTTATCAGTCTCCGCGCAGCTGTCCACCGACGCGGTCAGCGCCCTCCGAAAGGTTTGGGTACTAACTATGACTGTAGAAGCAACCTAGCGCCAAAGCACGCACGTAAACATGAGACGCATCTACCCCGGGTAAAAAAAAGAAGAGAGTTCCGTCTCGATTCAAACGATTGTGGTTTTATTTGTGCTGGTGTAAACTTTGTTGGCGGCAATAAATGACACGCCTTGCTTTATTTGAGTAGTGTAACAAACTTATTAGTGTTTGAGCACCAACAAAAAACTGCTCGTTAGCTGACAGTTTTCTGGACCCTATGGCGTAACTAAATACGGCAGTGGTTCAGTGAAGGAAGGATGTCGTAAACCGGTGCTTGGAGTTTGGGTTGCAACTTGACTTTCTAATCTAAGGCAGCCATTCCGAATCAACCAAAGACTGGTGTGCCTTTGCTAATTTGTAGGTGGCTGCAGAATTGTTTTGTCAGTGAAAAATGTATGCAGCTAACATGCATTGATAGTGAAATGTTGCTAGTATACTTGAAAAGCCGCTTTGTCAGTTTCAAGCATGTCGTCCATGCCAACTCGGCTAAAACTGCTGATTAGTTTCCCGGCCGGCTTCGATATTGTCACTTGATAGAACGCAATAACTTTGCTCTTGCCGGTGCAGTATGTGAAACCACCGGAAGGAATTATGCAAAGAAAAGTATGGATGGGTGAGTCAAAGTATATAGTAATGGATGGATGCATGTTGCTGAATAAAGAAGTTCCACAATCAGTGAAAACTCAGTGCAGAGATAAAAACGGACAAGCAGTTCTAGTCAGTGGTGGCAGAACTCTGAACGTAACTGTCGAAAAACTGAAAAGAGTTCACAAACGAAACTAGCGACAGGTGCTTGCAAGAACTGAATCTTCTTTGCTGTTGACAACTTTCCACCTTGTATACCTGTAACAATTTTTCCACAGTATCGGGCGCCTGTGGCTGGTCAACCCGAGCCACCTCCATTTGGCCCGTGCTGTTCGTGCAGCTTTTTCTGAACACGTGATGCCTTTCACAAGTTTAGTCAGTCATGGTGGGGCTGACAGCAGGTCTCCTTGTTGATTTAGACTGAACATTTTGAAGTTAATGGCACAAAAATGGCAAGGCAGCAGTAGCAGTTTTGGCGAGATTTACAGGTATGTTTTTGTCAGATTTATGTCTTTGTGCAAAGGCGTATGTTTTATACGCGGACGGGGCGAACCGCCGCGCGTGTTTGTGTCGAGCGAGCTAGGGTCAGTGTGACGCGACATGCGTGTGTCTGTGTGCTTGTCTGCGTGTTTTTGTGGGTTAAATCCCAGGACAGTACCACAACTGAGCTTGAATAAGTTCAGAGCACCCCTAGGCTACCGCGGTTTGGTGCTAGGGTTAAACGTGTCTTGTTTCCTTCGCTCTTTGGGTACCTCCACTGGAGCACGTGCAGAGCAAACCCGACCAAGCGGAGGTCGCCGACATAATTACGTCACAAAAAATTGCTGGCAGTGCTGACCCATCTTGGACACCTGTTTCTGTGCCTGCAGTTTTTTTGTTTTGTTTTTGTTTTAGCTGTAGCCGTTGATGTAACATAGCCGATCAAAGAAGCTGCACTGTCACTGACTTAATACAATGGCGGCGACTCCGCCACAACTCATTGTGTTTGCTGCGTGAAAAACGAGATGAAACTTATAGTGGGTTCACTTACAGTTCAGGAGCTGTGTGAGAGTCGAGGTGGCCGTCCTGGGCTGTCCGCCTTAACGAGCCTTCTGGTTTCCATAGACATAAAGCTATATTGAACCATGCTTCAGCTTCTCCCTAATATGTGAACCGACATCCAAGCACATTAAGCAACACAGCAGCAGCAGCAGGATAATGACTCATAGTTCAGGAGCAGTGTGGAGTCAAGGTGGCCGTCCTGGGCTGACCGTCCTAACGAGCCTCATGGTTTCCATGGACGTAAAGCAATATTGAACCATGCTCACGCATTGGTCTCAGCTTGTCCCTAATATGTCAACCAACATCCGAGGACATTAAGCATCACCTGAAGAAAGAAGAAGGAAGGTTAATCACAGAGCAATTTTTTATTCTTCCGGAGCTGCAGTGTTTTGTTTACTTGCTAAGGTGCTTTTTACTGCTTTATGTGCACTTCTTTCTGTTTTTGTTTTTTTGTTGATTTGTTTTTCACTCCACAGTTTGTTTTAGGGGGATCTGAACTGTTCAGACAACCCTGGTTAAACGGTCCAAAGTAACAAGAAAATAAAGGGAAATCACTGAGACATACCTCCCAGCCACTATTTTCCCAGTTTACCGCATAAGCCTGTATATATTTGTAGCCAAATTTGTGTTTCCATTATTTGCAAGTCTTAACAACATATATATAATATATATATATATATATATATATATATATATATATAATTGTGTGTGTGTGTTGGTGTTTCCAATTTGTTGACTAGAGAAGTAGTTGAATGATTGGATATGCCAGTTATAGAAATGAACATCCACTAAATCAGCATGTAGATGTACTTGCATAGACCTGTATATGAGTGCACATATTTGTTGTTTTTTGGAAAATAATTCTGAGAATGGACATGCAGTTTAATCAAATTAATGTCATTGGATATGTTAGCTGTGCATGACATTGTAGACTACTATGTAAATGAATAGATAGGAAGATGGACAAGGTACTCCACATACCTATTTACATTTTGATATTTATTTTGATATAAATGCTAATTGTGATCATTTTTTCCACATACACAACTGACTTAGAAATTCAGGTTCCCCCTGTTGAAAACCTGGCACCGTCAAATGTTTTCCATTTAAGGCCTGGAGTAGGTCAGAATGTAGCCGTGCATGCTTCACCCATTGCCGTAAATGATAAATTACAATCACTCCATCCTCTCTCTTTGTGTCCTTATTAATATTATTGTCTTTATGCTGTCACTGTTGTACATGTTGCTGATGGTGGTGTTGCTGACGCTGTTAATGTTTTACATCTTTCTCTCTTCATTTGTTCTTTCTGCCCATTAATTTTGTATTTCTTCCTGGGTTGACATTAAAAACCCAAGAACTAACTACATTTGTATTTATTTTGCCTGTTTCTGTCTGCCATTCTTCCCCCCACCCCCCTCTTCTTTTTCCATTGTCATTGCAGAGTGGTATTGTGCATACATTTGCACCACAGGAGTTAGTAATTGGATTAAAATGCCTGCCAACCCAGAGGTTCACCTGGGGAATATGCACCAGAGGAAGGGGAGGAGGTAGAATAGTGGTTTTGTGGTGAAGGCCTGTCTAAGCGTAAGTTTGAAATGAAATTTGTATAATTTTAAAGGGGGCTAGTTCCATTTTTATTGAGGTTTTCATGCTGTCTTGAAAAGGGATAAAAATAAACACCTTTTTCTTTTATTTTTATTATTGTTTATTGTTACATTATTATTTTATCTTTTTTAACACAGAATAAGATTATGTTTTGTCATGTTCAACACTTTCTAGGTCAGAAGGCATTAGGCTATATCTGGGGGGTGATAAGTTTAATCACTTATTTCTTTTTGTGTGTGTTTAGTTGCATAGTTACTGTTTAACAGGTACCCATTTCATGTTTGTGTTTATTTCAGCACTGTCTGCTGGAAGACATGATGCAACCTTGTGGAGCCTGTATTGGATGTCTGCCTCTGCCTTGAAGAGCAACATTACTCAGTTATGTACATTTTTGTTAACTTTTAGTAAGTTTTACATTTTTTCTTTTTGTTTTGAAAAGAAGAAATTCCCTACATAAAGAAGCCAGCATAGACCTTAATTATGAGAGAAACTCCCAAGAAAAGAAGCCAGCATGGGGTGTGTAAGAGAAACTCCACACATAAACCAGCACTGGGCATGTAAGAGAAACTTCCCATATAAACCAGCACTGGGCATGTAAAAGAAACTCCCCATATAATTATAAACCAGCTCAGGGGTGCGCAAGAGGTGCTCCTCGCTTAAACTAGCACAGGGTGTGTAAGACTAAGAGAAACTCCCCATGTAAAGCAGCATGGGACTGTAAGAGAAATTAATTAACTAGGAATTAACTATGATGGAGTGTGTAAGAGAAAGTCATCACTAAAAGGAAACTAGCACAGGGCTCACAAGTTATTTTTTGAATTCCAGTCTTTGAAGTCTTCCCTCAAAACTCTTCTGTTCTCTTGTAGTTCCTGCCACAAACATGTCTTTCCTTCCTGTTCTTCCATCTCCATCAATGATGTGACTGTGCATGAGGGTGTGTGTGTGTGTGTGTGTGTGTGTGTGTGTGTGTGTGTGTGTACATGTGTGTGTGTGTGTGTGTGTGTGTGTGTTTAACAGATCTATTTAGGGACACTTTTATTGTAACTTTGTTACTGGTGTGCTGGTATAATTATTGTAATGTAGTCAGTAAGTAAGTTGGTGTTTTACGCCCAGTCAACCGGTACTGTTATATCAGTGTGAGTAGTGTAGTCAGGGTTTGTATTAACTGGTAATTTCTGGTATTATACTGGTTAAGATCAGCATATAAAAGTGATCTACAACAACAACATATATATTATACCGGCAAAAAAAAAGCAATAGACCCCTTTTGTTTATCTCGCTGTCACACAGCGACAACCAGTCAGAGTCGGCTACAAAGTTCTACAACTCCTTCAAAGCGGATGTAGGGGGGAACGTGCTGACACTGACTTAGAGCGTACTGAGATTTGACTGGGCTGAATCATTTTGGATGCCCACAGACTTCGTACAATTTCCAGTTAATTCAATCCATTGACTGACAAAGAAGCTCCGGCACCTGGCTGGCCATTGTTGTTATTTTTATTTTATTTTTTCTCCCTTTGGGGTGAGCCGGTATGGTTGGGTAGGGGGTGGGGGGCATTTAGTGTACGCCAGCACAAGTGCGCGCGATCCGCCTAGGTGTGTGAGTGTGGGTTGGTATGCGTGGGTGTATGTGTGTGTGGGCGCGTGCATGGAAACCTGTGAACACGTTGTGTGTGTGTGTGTGTGTGTGTGTGCATCAGACGACTCTATGAGTGCAGGGTGTTTGTGTTTCAGTGTGCGTCAGTTTCACTTTGTTTTGTATGACTAAGTATGTGTAGTGATGTATTACTATGCTATTGCTTTTGTGTGTGAGTATTTATGCATTCCATACTTTAATTAAATGACAAAGCTCTTCGAGTCACTCAACTCGCACCCATTATTTATTTGCTGCAGGCTATAGTCTTTTGACTGTTGTGGTTTGGTGGTGTGTTTACCATTAGGTTCGTCGGTAATTCGCCATTTCTATTAATTTTGTCAGGTCAAGCTAAGTACTCCTTTATTCTATTTAAAGCAACAAGCAAACCAAATAAAAAAAATAAAAAAAGAACATAAAAAAACATTAAATAAAATTTTTAAAGAATTTTGAAAAAAATTACCATGTATAAATGATTCAAAATTTAAGAGAGCACAACAACAGACAGACAGTACTGATGTCATAAAAATTATTAGAATACTATTGGTTACAGAATGTTGCGGTAAAATAAACCCATAGCTCACACATTCAATATGATTAATTAGGCTATATAACGAGGCACAAGTCTATCACTATTCTCATCCTGTCCGCCTTCACACCACACCGATACATCATATCACCGCCTCCCCACCATCCACTGCACACTACATACACCCATCCCTCATCTCTCTCTCTCTCTCTCGTCTCTCACTCTCTCTTCATAGATGACACACGCAGTGCGGGCGAAAGCGCGCATACAACTCACGGCTCGTACGCACTGCACACAATAACGGGACCAAGCCGGGTAGGCCTCATAAATGTAATTCCTAAAACAGTATGAAATCGGCATGAAATTGAGTGCAAGCTGTTACAGAGATAGAGAAAGAGAGAGACAGACAGACAGACTGAATTTTGCTAAACGATTGTAAATAATTATAGTAAAATGTAAGGTATCAGAAATTAAAGGTCTCAACACAGCACACCTCACCCTCACAGCCACGACCTGTGACACATCCGCCGCCAAACAGCCTAATCAAGTTATGCGCAGTTAACTCCCTCCGCCTCCCTCTGCACACACTTCTGTTGTTATAACACAGTGGTAATACTGTAGTATACGTGCCAGCCAGTGCCCTGAATAAATGGGGGGGGGGGGGGGGGGGGGTGGAGGAGGGGGGGAAGAAAAGACAAAAATGTTTTTAAAAAAAAAAATCACATTCCTCAGCAGCTGGGGCCTGCCGGGATCATTCTCGAGTCAGCGCCGCGGAATACGATGACTTTTTACTGAAACTAAATGACAGATGTTCCGCAGGATTCCTGGCTTTTATTCGACCAGTGGTGCAGTGGATTACACGGCAGTGATCTTTTGTGCCCAACTTGTCGCCGTGAAATGCGAGGTTTTCACTACTACTAGTACTGCACATGCGCAAAAATCTAAGTGAAAGGGGTCTATTGGTCAGACTGTCAGTGTCAGCTGTGATTTTGTTTGACCGGTTCTCAACAACAAAAGCAAAAGTTTTAAAGCACAGCACAAAAAAGAGTGCGTGTTATGTTTGTGCATGCTAGAGAGAGAAGGGAGAACTTTGGGTGTTTTCTAGTACTGCTGTGGTACTGTATAATATATATATACATATAGTTGTGGTATGGATTGCTGTGCCTGACCAGTTACAGTGATTATGTGACTGGTTTCCGTGAACCACTTTCAACGTCTTACATCTGTCAGACAGGTTTGAAAACTGTGTATCATAATCACTGGTAGAGTTTTGGTTTGTTTGTAATCATGATGTAGTGGTCTCTGTTGTATACCCTGTATGATTGTCATGATAATATAACATTATAAGTGCAGAGGGCTTTCTCGGAAGATTAGTCTATACACCAAGATTTTCATGATGATTTGTTCTTTATAGCGTTTCTTTTTGTAGCCTGTATCAGTGTATGTTCCATTCAGGGATTTTTCTTGTGCCTTCTGCCCAGCTACTGTTGTTAGAGTTACTGTTTGTTTAGTAGTTTTGGGGGCTCCTTTCTCTTCAGAAATGTCTTGTACTTTTTCTTCTTTCTGATGTCTTATTCTTACCAGCTCTTTGTCTTAGTGGTTTTGTTTGTTTGCCTGCAGTAGCATGCTGTGGGTGCAGAAATTAAAGTCCCCTATGTTGAGAACCCAGAGCCATGAGAACCCAGAGCCATGAAATGTTTTCCTTTAAAGCCTGGAGTAGGTCAAAGTACAGCTATGCATGCTTCTCCGACTGTCAGGAAGGTTTCCATAGTTCTGTTCGATATCTGTCTTCCCAGTCCAGTCCACCATGTTTTCGAAAATTGTTTCACCTTTTTCAGAAAATGTAGAAAAATCTCAGGGCAGTGACAGATAATGAAAAGTATGTTACAGGCATGATCAAAACATTGCAGATTGATTGCATGCGCATCAGCCTTTAACTCACAGCTTGTTTGGTTGTGGGTAAAAACGTGTCATAAGTGGGTAAAAAATGTTTCCTGAATTGTTTTATTTTTAAACCTGTTTTTGCCAACAGTTTCTTTTCTCAGTTTAAGGAACCTGCCTTAAAAGTGCACCAAATTGTCTTTCCTCTAAATGGTGGCAATAAATATGTCCAACTATTGACACTTATTAACGCGAGTCATTTGGTGATTTTTGAAAAGAAGGGTGGAGTCATTTTAGAGTGCTGTCTATTTTGTTGTTGTTTGAAATGAATGAACTCTGTATGAAATTGTTGCTAATTGATTGAAATAAATTGCCTTTTTCAAATTGCCAATGGATTTTAGTTTTATATTTTTCAGTGGCAGTGACGCTAACATGACACTTACACTTGTGACTAGCGTAGGTCACACTACTTGTCCATCACAAGCTGTCTGATTTAACTGAGTTGAGTGCCTGTGGAATAAATATTGGCTCCCAAACATGTTGTTGTGTGTCATAACAGTGAATTAGACATGTATACTTGTGATTTGATCGTTTTAATTTTGTACTGAAATGATCCGCAAAAGAGAACATGCCTGTTTGTACCTTTCTCAGTTGTAAATAAGTGAAACGTAAATACTGATGCAAAATATGTTTGCTGTTGATTGCGTTGTCTACAATTGTGGGCTGCCTTTTTTTTTTTTTTTAACTTGCATTTTGCCTTATTGTTTTGCCCTGGTATAAAGTAACTGTGAATGTATGGTTCATCCTGAGGTGACCCTACGTGGTTGACAGAATGTAAAAATCCTAGAACTAACTTCATTTCAGCAATTTGTAGGACTCTTTTCTTTTTTTTCAACTCCTTTTTGGGGCATGTTCTGCAGATTACTTTTTGGGGGCATGTTCTGCAGATGTGGCAGCAAGTGGCAGTGTGATTTCACTCATAAACAGGTCTTAAACAGGCTCAAGTCCCCAGGGGGTTTTCCACATCATTGTTTCACTGATGAATTTCCTTTAAGGGGGGTCCCGGTGATTATGTAGAAAAACTACCTTTTCAAAGATCCCCTTTCCCGGGTTTCTCTGAGGCTCTTTTAGAGCTTTTAGCTAGGCCTTCCCCTTTTGGTTGAAAAATCTTTTTCTTCCCTTTTTTTGTTCTTTTTTGCTTTTTTAGGGTCTGTTCTTCCAGATGGTTTTTAGGGCTCCTTTCCGTTTGTTTCTTTTTTGGGCTTTTTCTTTTTCCCTTTTTCCCCACATTTTTTAAAATTTTTTTTTTTTGCATTTCATAGGCTCCTTTCATTCTGAATGCTTCCTTTTGGGGGGGGGTTTTTTCAACACTTCTTTACCCACTCTTCTTGTGGTTTTGGGCTTTTTAGTTTCTTGGGTTTTTTCCCCTTTTTTTTTGTTTTGGGGGTAGTCCCCATTTCACCTGTGGCGGGTATTTTCACCCTGAAACATGAAACGGCTAAATCCCCCGGGGCTTCCCCACTATTTTTTCACCGGGGGAGTGAAGTTCCTTAAGGGGGGGGGTCCGGGTGATTCAGTAGAAAAACTACCCGCTTTACAAAATGCCACTTGTTGGTTCTCCAGGCTGCTTTTTAGAGCTTTGCAGGCCTTCTTCGAACTCCTTATTTTTGTTTTCCCTTTTTTCTTTTGTAGGTTGTTCTTCTCAGAGGTTTTCTAGGCTCCTTTCGTTTGATGGTTCATTTTTGGGCTTTTTTTTTGGCCTTTTTACCCCCCTTTGTTTTAGTGTTTTGTCCCCAAAACTGGGTTTTTTTTTAAGGGGTTTTTTTACACTTCTTTAAACCCCCGTCTTCCTTTTGGTTTTGTCTTTTTAGGTTTTTTTTGGTTTTTCTCTTCTTTGTGTGCTTTTGGGGGTATTTCCCATTCACGCTGTGGCAGGGTATTCATGTAAACGGTGGTAAACAGGCTCAAATCCCCCAGGTCTCTCCACCCATTGTTTCACCCGGGGGAGGAAGTTCCTTAAGGGGAGGGGTCCGCGGTGATTCACCTAGAAAAACACCTGCTTTCAAGATGCCACGTTGGTTCTCCGAGTGTGCTTTTTAGAGCTTTTAGCTAGGCCTTCTTTTATCAGAACTCTTCTTCTTAGTGGTTTTGTTGTTCTTTTTAGCATTTTTTAGGGGCTTTCTTTTCCCGAGTTTTTTTTAGGGGTCCTTTCCGTTTGCTGGTTCATTTTAGGGCTTTTTCTTTGGGGCCCTTTTTCACACTATTGTTGTTAG
>JABMCL010002199.1:0-7500 GCA_018857735.1 Alviniconcha marisindica
GCGGGAGTGGACACTCAGTTTGGTGCACACAGCACTCGCTCAGTCAGCACATCTGCTGCAGCCAGTAAAGGTCTACTTGTAGACATTGTCTTGAATGCTGCTGGTTGGTCTTCGGCATCAACTTTTACCAGGTTCTACAAACGGAAGCCAGTAACAAACATGGGGCAGACGATTTTGGAATCCTATTTCCATCAGAAATAATGTGAGTAGATATCTGTTTTTAAAGGGTAATGCACACTAATTGCTCTGAAGTATCATTGATAACGTTGCTATGGCATGTTGAGGTCAAATTAACTCGAAAATGCGAGACTTACCTTTGGTAAGGTGATGCACTGTTCGTCATTTGGCCGATACATGTAGAATTCTGCGACAGTTATCAGTTCCCTCCCTTCCCTTCCTTAAATATTCGTATCACATTCAAGTGATCGTGTCTAGAGAAAGTCTCTCTAATTATGTGCATTATCCCTTCTAAAGTGTGAGGATTGCGCATGCGTCACTATCTATCATTGATAACTGTCGCAGTTCTACATGTACCGGCCAAATGACGAACAGCGCATCACCTTACCAAAGGTAAGTCTCGCATGTTCGAGATAAATCATCCATATGTTTTCTTCCTTGAACTCAATTGCTTTCAACTGTTTTACTTTATTATTTGTATCTCTCTCTCTTTCTCTCCGTCAGTCTTCTCTCTCTCTCTCTCTCTCTCTCTCTCTCTCTCTCTCTCTCTCTCTCTCTCTCTCTCTCTCTCACACACACACACACACACACACAACACACACACACACACACACAAACAAACAAACAAACACGTACTCACACACACACACGCGCGCATTTCTTTTTAGTGAATTTACCATCATTTCTGATCAATGATGATGTGTCACACGTGTGTGTGGACAGATGAAGCACAGGAATACAGCAGACCCCACCAGTCTCCCTCTACCTCCACCAGCACTGGTGACGACAACCGTTTTGGAGTGGGAACGGAAAGAGGTAGCTACCAGTCATTTGCCGTGTTGCACTGTTTGTCAAATCCTCGCTATCTAAAGAGGTAGCTACCAGTCATTGCCGTGTTGCACAGTTTGTCAAATCCTCACTACCTAAAGAGGTAGCTACCAGTCATCGCCGTGTTGCACAGTTTGTCAAATCCTCGCTACTTAAAGCGGTAGCTACCAAGTACCAGTCACTGCCGTGTTGCACAGTTTGTCAAATCCTCGCTACCTAAAGAGGTAGCTACCAAGTACCAGTCATTGCCGTGTTGCACAGTTTGTCAAATCCTTGCTACATAAAGAGGCAGTTACCAGTCATTGCCGTGTTGCAAGTTTGTGAAATATATATGCAGAGAAAGGCAAGTCTCGTCAAAGAGAGGATTTTATTCTCATCCAGCTTTAGCCTTTTTGTCAAAAAATAGAAAAGACGTGTGTGTGTGTGTGTGTGTGTGTGTGTGTGTGTGTGTGAGGGAGGGAGGGGGGACTTGAACCCTTTGAATTGGGGATGGTGGTGGCGGTGGCAGGAGTGGTGGGGCGGGGGGATATACCTATGGTCGTAAAGATATATTTCCCTAAATGAGAGACGTTAAGTTACAGCAACACACACACACACACACACACACACACACACACACACACACACTCAGTGACACACACATGCACACATATACACCAAACTAACTCATGGATTGTAAATAAGATGTGAGACATAAAACTAAGTTCCATTCTGTTAAAGAGAACATGGTCCGCCTTCTCTTGCTGGGCAAAACCGGAAGCGGAAAGAGCACAACAGGTAACACCATCCTTGGCCAGAAACTGTTCAGCACTGCGGTCGATTTTGGCTCTGTCACCAGCGAATGTGAGAGACACGTCAGCGTTCGTGGAGACACAACTATCGAGGTTGGTGTATAGACTATATTTTTTATAGGGGTTGCTGTGAGAGACAGGAAGGCCTCACCGAAGATACACGAATTGTGGTTGTACACAGATGATAGGGGTTGCTTTGCAAAACGAGCGTGTGAGACTCAGATTGGCCTTGTCAGAGGCGCAAAAATCGAGGTTGGTTGCTTTGTAAGACCAGTGAGTCTGAAACACAGGTCAGCCCTACTGGAGGTATGTAGATGGAGGTTGGTTTACACACACACACACACACACCAGCGGTCATTTGTAGCCATCGAATGTGAAACAACAGTCGGCCTGCGGGACACACGAGACTCGCAGTGAGTTTAAATACGAACACACATGTGATTAATGTTAAGCAGCCTTTCTAAGCAAAGTACATATGTTTAAGGCTTCATCAATATTATAGTCACAAAACAATTACAAATCGGGTTCATCCAACGTGTAATCAGTTTTCTCATCTTGCTACATTGCTTGGAGAACACATGAAGCACTATCTCTATAATATAGATCTCTCTCTCTCTCTCTCTCTCTTCTCTCTCTCTCTCTCCTTCTCTCTCTCTCTAAAACTGAACAAGTAAGTGACAAAATACAAAAAATAAAATAGAAAGAACCATGGAGGGAAGCACACAAAAAAGCAAACTTCGTGATACTTAAAGTCCAGTCCACAATCAGTCTGAAAATCTGTCACACTGTGTGATTGGAGGTAGCACAGTGGTGGAGCACTGGACTCGTGATCGAAAGGCCCTGGGTTTGAGTCCCAACAGGTGCGGCGGGAGGATTTTATTCCCCAGGGTCAACTTTCTGTGCTAATTCTTATTTTAGTATCGTTCCACCCCTGTATTACCGCAGTAGCACATAAAAGATCCCGGTCACTCTGCCAAAAGTGCAAGTGGCAGGATATACATCTAAACACACATGCACCATACATATGTGGCTTCGAATGAAGTGACACAGTAAACTGGTGCATGCTTACATGGAGAATCTACGCCAAGTTGGCAGCAGTTTGACGTGACACCCGCTATATAACAATAACTAAACAGCGCTGTAAGTACACCACCTTGGTGGAGATTCAAAAAAACGCGCTGCATAAAGCGACAGTCAATCGATCACTCAGAGTCTTATATGACTAAAGCGCAGTGGGTCTGCTCAGAAGCAGAGAATAGCGCTATATAGTTGCCATTGTGAAGCGCTTAGGTTTCATCTTGAAATGAAGTGCTTGACAAGTGTTGATATAAGTGAATAGAAACAGCAAGAAGACAAAGCAAAACGCTGTCCACACTGTGCAAGCTGGAAGAGCTGATTACTCTTTGTCTGCTTCCTCCAGATCATGGACTCTCCGGGACTGTTCGACACCCACAAGACTCACGAGGAGATTTGCACCAACATCGTACAGGCTGTGGCCGGCATGCATCCGGGTCCTCATGCGGTGCTCTACGTCATCAGAGTTGGGCGGTTCACTGCGGAAGAGTACGCCGCCTACAGACGCCTGAAGGCCCTGTTTGACGACAGCATTGTCCACCACATCATCCTGGTCTTCACGCACGGCGATGAGCTGGAGCGGGAAGGGAAGAGGCTGGCGGACCTGATGGCGTCCCCAAACACCCCCGAGAACCTCAAGCAGGTGTTCAGAGAGTGCGGACACCGCTGCCAGCTCTTCAACAACATGGCGTCAGACCCACAGCCCCAGGTGGATGAGCTGCTGACGGCGGTCCGGAGGCTGGTGGCTGAGAACGGCGGCAGGCCCTACTCGTGCCCCAAGTACAGCAACATAGGCGAGGGCATGGAGGAGGAGGTCACAAGACGCCTGGAGAAGTTTGAGAAGCGGGACCTCCAGAGGCAGAGGTACGTCAAGGAACTGGAGCAGCAGACGAAGGAAGCAGAGCGGGCTGCAGAGAGAATGCGGGAGGAGATCTCGAGTAAGGAGCAGCAATGGGAGGAAGAAGCGAGGAAGGAGAAAGAACGACGGAAGAAGGTGGAGGAAAATCTGAAACAACAGCAACTGCAGCAGCAACGCCATGCGGAGCAACAGCAAAAGGAGCTTGATAGGCTGAAGGCAAAACGCGCCGAGCAAGAACGGCAGTGGAAGGAGCAGGAGAGGCAAGCGAGCCAAAGGGAGCAGGTGCGATTGCAGAAACTAGCACAGGAAGCAGGAGAAAGGGAACGGGAGTTGATGAAGGCGCTTCGCCAACATCACCTTCTCCTGCAGCAACAGAGACAGGAAGAGCAAGCGGAACAGCAGCGCCAGGAAAGAGAGTGGCAGCGGCTGCAGGAGCAGCGGGAAAAACAACGGAGGAGGGACATGGAGAAGATGGACAGGAGGAACCGGGAGCAGAACGAGAGGATGGCCAGACAGCAGAGGGAGGCGAGAAAGTTGGAGGAACAGCTGGAGCAAGACAGACTGAGGGAAATGGAGCAGCTCAAAGCCGCTGTGGTAAAGAAAGAAGAGCCGGCTTTTTTTGGAAGGGTCTTGCGCTCCGTTACAGCACCCATCAGAAGGGTGCTGAACTGGTTTTCTTGAATGCTCAGTGGTCACTGTGCTTCAGCTGCCTCCCAGCGGACCTAGAACTCTTCTATTTTGGGGACTCAGTCTTTCCCGCTGGAAAGGGGGGATCCTTAAGTTTACCCCCAAAATTTGCATCCTATTAAAAGTTATAGAACCAGTTAAATATAGGCCTTTTCACTAATAAGCGCCTGTTGCAGTAATCACATGCTTTCAGTTGAAGTAGGTATTCAGCTAAATTTTCCAAGGGTGCAGTGAGCTGGGTGAAATGTCGGGTGGCATATATAGCCAAACTTTGACAGATATTCAAGTCACCGGTAAGGCTATAGAAGAATGTAACTAAACTGCTTTACACGGGAAAGGACGGGAATTGGTTTTCAACGCCCAGTCAACCATGAAAGGTTATACCAAGCGAATCACATTTCATTAGTTCTACTGTACTGCGACTGATAGAATATGCATAGTAACACCAGGTCACCTCCCTATCTGAAAAGACAGCCAAGTGCCATTGAACAGTCTGACCGGAACCTCCTCCCCACGGCTACATCTTCAGCCCTCCCCTCGCAAGTCTCTGAACGGGAACTCCTCCACGCTCATCTTCACCCCCCCTATCGAACCCATCCCCCGCCATCTGACGAACCTCCTCCCCACGGCTACATCTTCAGCCCCCCCTCCGCACAGTCTCTGACGGGAACCTCCTCCCCACGGCTACATCTTCAGCCCCCCCCCCCCCCCCCCGCACAGTCTCTGACGGGAACCTCCTCCAGTCTACTTCCCCACGGCTACATCTTCAGCCCCCCCCCCCCACAGTCTCTGACGGGAACCTCCTCCCCACGGCTACATCTCCCAGCCCCCCCCCCGCCACGTCTCTGACGGGAACCTCCTCCCCACGGCTACATCTTCAGCCCCCCCCCCCCCCCCCCGCACAGTCTCTGACGGGAACCTCCTCCCCACGGCTACATCTTCAGCCCTTCTCTCGAGTCCTTCCAGAGTCCGGCAGGCCGCAGTCTTCACAGCCTGCAGCCTGTCCCCACCTCTCCGTGAACATCAAGATCATGTAGAGAGTTTTGACGTTAGATCACCTGTCTTGTAAGTGTGATTGTTCTGATAACGCCCAAGGCAATGACCGTGTGCTGATTACCTTTTAAACACACATGGCTGTGTGGATTTTTGCAATGCTCTGCCGAAGCCCAGTCTTTGACAGGAAGAAGCAGAAAAGGTGTAGACAAGATTGAGCCACTAATTATTAGCCTTGCAAGTACTTTAATTTTAGCCATGCACGCACAGTGCATAAGCCTTTATTTCATTTTTGGTCTTCGTTTTCGCCCTGATATAACCGTAATGGTTGGCCTGGCGTAAGACACCAAATTACCAACCTTACCTACTTGGTCTTCATTCAATATTTTCTAAAGGCATAGCATGTTGCCTTCATTATAATAATTAATATATTCTTTTTGTAAAGGCATTGGAAGTAATTAGCCTCACTCAATGTTAATTTTACGAAGGAACAGCGAAGATTGTACAGCTAAAGCATGTGTAGCTATACGATACTTAGGAACAGTACGTAACCATCATTCAATGTTCATTTTTTAAAGGCACAACAGTCCGTTTTGACCTAACCAGTTACAAAAAAGATACAACAAACCCAGAAATATATAAACAGCTCTATTTACAACTTATCTCTGAATATCCTTTATCAGAAAACAAATTCACCGACGGTTCTAAAACAGAGGAAGGAGTTGCTGCGGCGGCTGTATCCACTAAACGAATTAAAAAACCTTTTACATGTCGGCTTCCAGACGACAGTTCAATATATACAGTAGAGTTGAGGGCTATTCTTTTAGCTCTCAAACATGTTTATTATTCCAAAGAAAAATCATTTTTGATATTGTCTGATTCCCTTTCATCGTTAGAATCAATATTAAACCTAAAATATGATCATCCAGTCTTAGTTCAGATTTTAGAATTATATACAGAAATGACAAGAGAGGGGAGAGAGATTTTCATCTGGGTTACCGGCCATGTTGGCATTAGAAGAAATTCGGCTGCAGATTCTGCAACTAAGGATGCCCTTGATGGCGACATCTCGGTTGAGCTCATCCCATTCTCAGACCTAAAATCACCCACAAATAAATATATATTAGAACTGTGGCAGTCTGAATGGGATGAGTTCCCGGAAAATAAATTATATAAGATATTCCCAGTATTAAAAGAATGTATATTTTGTCCTCGGACAAACAGAAAAGAAGAAACTGTGATGGCCCGATTGCACATTGGCCATTCTTTTCTTACTCATTCGTTTTTATTGAAGGGTGAGGAACCGCCAGTGTGCATCGGATGTGATAAACGTTTAACCATAGAGCATATTTTACTTTTTTGTTCGGATTTTATTGAAATAAGAGAGCCACTTTCCAGCTAAATCACTGCGCATGTAGTTTAAGGATATTTCACCTCAGAAGATTTTTAATTTTTTGAAAGAAATTAATATTTTTTGAAAAATTTAAATTTGAGATCATTTTTAGATTGTGTTTTCACCTTTTAAGCATGGTTTTAAAACTGTATATAGACCCATTTTAGGACATACACATTATTAAAAATTAAATATATACTATGAGATGTGTATCGCCGTGATATAACCGCACCGGTTGACTGGGCGTAAAACACCAACTTACTTACTTACTTAGTATTGTACAACCCTTATTTAGTATTCCTTTATGGAATGCATTGTATGTTAGCCTTCATTCAAGGTTCAGTTTATAAAGGCACCATATGGTATCCTTCATTTAATGTTCATGTTATGAAGCCACAGTGTGATATCCTTCAATTAATGTTCATATTATAAAGGCACAGTAAGATATCCTTCATTTAATGTTCACTTTGCACAAGCTCATTTATTGCTTGTTTTGTAAGCACTGTATGGTTATGCCGTGAAGGCACTGTATGTAGCCTTAATTCAGTGTTCATTTTATAATGGCGCAGTAAGATATATCCCTTCATTTAATGTGTGTTGTCTAAATATACAATATGTTAGCCGTCGTTTAATGTTTATTTTGTAAATATGCAGTATATGTTAGCCTCAATTTAATGTTTATTTTGTAAATATGCAGT
>JABMCL010002199.1:10000-14357 GCA_018857735.1 Alviniconcha marisindica
TTTTCAAGTTAATTTGCATATTCAGTTCCGTTGCTCTGTATGAACTGCCTAAAGCCACGAAGTTTGCTGCGGCCTCACTGCCGGTGACTGGACTGTGTACAGCAGATGTAGGAATGGAAACTATAACACACCGTGATTGGTTTTCTTGATGATCACATCTTCGTTTAAAAAGAAACAGACTACCATCATATCTCCCCTCCCCCCTCTCCCAAGACAACATGTCAAGCCCAGACCGTGTCTGCTCAGCTGACAAACAGGCGCTTGAATATGTCCCTGTGCTACTTACATCTAATTTGCTGATTCTTCTGGTTACCTCTCTCATTTGAACCCCTATTTTATGCGTATTATCTGGTAACTAAAAATAACAATCAAAATCACCCTTTCCCCACTAATTAAGAATCCTAACTGCCTGATCAAAAACGGTGTATTTTTCATAAAATCAATACGGCATTTAAATTTCATAGTAAACACATACATATACCAACCAGCAACTGTTAGATCTGAAGACTTTGCAGTTTTCTTTGTCTTACACTATTAGAATTGGACGTTGAGCTATAAGAAGAGTATCTAAAGACTAACTTTATATCTACGTCGATGGAAAATAATACCTTTTTATGCGGATTTTAAGGCTTTGTTTGTGACTTAATTCTGCTTCACTGAGAGCAAAGGTTTCTGATTTTAAACATTGTTTCCTACCCATTGTTTGGCTTTATTTACAAAGAAATGTTAATGGTATTGCAATGGTAGCTTACATAAGTAATACTGATTTACATATTTTCCAGACACTCGTTTCTTTCATTTGTTTGTTGGCTTTGCATTAGTGGCAAGCAGACATGACTGACCACCTTGGATCAACGCAAGAATGAATCAACTCTCTGCCCCTTTTGGAGGTGAGAGAAATGAAATGTAACAAAGTAACTACACTATACCTTCTGTGTCCAAAACCCAAAATAAACAGACGCTATCGTATTTCGATTAGCCATAGATGTTCGTGAGATAACGACGTATTACCTATGTTCAGCATTTACAACGTGTTTCAAGCAGTAGCCAGGGTTTCAGTGTTGTCAAAAAAAAGAGAACCAGGTAACATAGTAAAACACTGGTGCATCAATTTAAAGACATTCCAATAGGCTGTACAATGAAAACTAAAACTAAACTAAATGAAACAAAACAGCGAAATAATACAAACAAACGAGCATGACAAAGACCGCAACAATACAATAGAAAAGAGTACCACAAACAGGCTTAGACCCAACATCCTCTATTACTGTACAATTTCTGTATCATTGTCAATATCAGTCCAAATGACTAGTAGTAATATTTCATTTGGGGAACCGCGCCCCTCGGTCACTTCCATTGTAAATGTACCCTTTTTGTGGTTTTATACAAGTCCACAAGCCAACACATTATGCGGCATTGTAACTTACATATATATATATATATAGTTTTACCACACTCAATCCATTTAGAATGGCAACATTGCCATATACAATTTTATAAACACAGCTACTAATTAATAGCGATGAACCCATTTAGACCCACTGTCCCATATTCAGGACGGATAACTGGTTTTGTTAGTCTGTTTTAGCTGAGTGTCATTTTGGCATCCTGCTGCCGACTTCCTTTATTCAAAGAAGAGGTGGCTGAGTGTTTCCACTTGTTGGTTGAGTGTTTCCACTTGTTGGTTGAGTGTTTCCACTTGTTGTTTTACTGGAGGAGGCCACCGTTTGCAAGAACGGGAAAGCTTTTGGCAGCTGGATATTTAGTGTTATAACAAACAAAAAATAACAACAACAACAAATCCCTGGGCATATATCGGTTAAAATGAAAAAGGTGGCGCAATTATGAATAGTTCCCTCCCGGCGTCATTATAAATAGTGCCCTCCCGGCGTCATTATATAGTGCCCTCCCGGCGTCATTATAAATAGTGCCCTCCCGGCGTCATTATAAATAGTGCCTTCCGGGCGTCATTATAAATAGTGCCCTCCCGGCGTCATTATAAATAGTGCCCTCCCGGCGTCATTATAAATAGTGCCTTCCGGGCGTCATTATAAATAGTGCCCTCCATTTGATGCGCAGTGTTCTCTCCCTTGTCGGGGACATACGGGGCTATAGAAATGACCGCTATAATTATTACATCACCGTTGTCGTTTACATATATATTATTTTATTGTGGAGGAGTCACGTCAGCTGTTGTTACTGATGCTGTTTTTGTTGTGGCTTCAGTTGTTTAGCAGTAGACTACTACTGCGGCTACTGCAGTCTTTGCTTGTGACACTACTAACGACTTCTACCAGAGGCCTACAGCTGCTGCTACTACCACTGCTGCTACTACGACTACTACTACTTCAGTGCTTACAACTGCTATAAATCTATTGAAAAATTCTTCAACAGATAACTATTATTCCGAATTTCAAAGGATTAAAATATTAAAACAAAAAAGACAAAAAAGAAAAAGACTAAAAAAGAGGCCTGGACTTCTCTTCTAAAAACAAGAGGAATATAACCTGCCCTTTTCAATGACTGAATCAAAGCAGTCGTTGCAGACAGCCAACGATTCGGCCACTGGTTTGGACCAGGTCCACTATCAACTTTTAACCCACCTCCCAAATTCTGCTTTATCTGTTCTCTTAAAGGTATAGTGCCCTCCCACATCTGGGAATCTGGCCGTTTTCCACCTGATATAACCGCAATGTCTGACTGGGCGTAAAACACCAAGTCACTGGCCGTTTTCCACCTGATATAACCGCAATGGCTGACTGGGCGTAAAACACCAAGTTACTGGCCGTTTTCCGCCATCGTGGCGTGAAGCGGTAATCATTCCCATTCCCAAACCCAGCAAGGATCACTCGGATTCCGGCAACTTCAGGCCCATTGCATTAACCAGCTGTTTGTGTAAAACGATGGAGAGGATGATCAACGCTCGCCTCGTGTGGTCCCTCGAGTCGCAGGGTCTTCTTTCCGAGAAGCAGTGCGGCTTCAGGAAGAACCTCAGTACGTTGGGTCATCTCGTTCGTTTTGAAACGTTTATTAAAAACGCCTTTATTAAAAAAAAAAAAAAAAAAAAAAAAAAAGGAAAATAAGAAGAACACGTTTTAACCATTTTCTTTGACCTAGAGAAGGCCTACGACACAACTTGGAAGCACGGCATTCTGGCGGTCCTCTGGGATCTTGTTTTCAGGGGCCATCTCCCCAGGTTTATTCAGAGCTTCCTGTCCGAACGTTCTTTCGGGGTTAGAGTGGGCTCCACTCTGTCTGTGCTTCACAAACAGGAGATGGGGATCCCGCATTGTAGCATCCTGTCTCCAGCCCTATTCAGCACCAAGATTAACAACATCGTTAAAGCTGTCTTGAAGGGTACGAATTGCTCCTTGTTCGTGGACGACTTTGCTCTGTGCGTTCGCGGAAAGACGTTAAACAGAGTGTAGAGGGCTGTGCAGCTGTGCGTTAACAGCGTTCAAGATTGGGTGTCCGAGAACGGCTTTAAGTTTTCCACCTCAAAGACGGCTTGCATCCATTTTAACCAGCAGTATCGATTTTTCCCGGACCCTAACATCCTTCTGGGAAAAACACCCATAAAAGTAGTCAAAGAAGCGAAATTGCTTGGTCTCATTTTTGACACTAAACTCGCTTTTAAAATGTATGTAAAAATACCTTAAATTTTCCTGTCATAAATCTTCGGATATTCTGCGGGTAGTGGGACATACTGATTGGTGAACCGATCGTACCGTCCTGCTGCGTCTGTACCGTGCGTTAGTCCGTTACAAACTGGATTACGGATGCATTGTCTATGGATCGGCCCGTCGGTCGGTTCTAAAGCAATTGGATCCGGTCCACCATCAGGGCTTGCGTATCGCGTTGGGGGGCTTTCCGCACATCTCTAGCTCAAAGTCTCTACGTGGAAGCACATGAACCGTCCTTAACCTCTCGCCGTCTAAATCTTTCTTTAAATTATGTTCTTAAACTTGAATCTTTGCCGGAAAACCCAGTTTACAAATATGTTTTTCAACCTGAAAACACCCAATTATTTGAAGAATCGGAGTCCAAAATTCCACTTCTCGGCATCCGCATTCTACCGCACCTGGAGAAATCTAAAAATAACCTAAAGCTGACTGATGATGCTCCCTCTTTGGACATCGCCCGTTTGATGCTTTCAGCTCCTACAGTCCGTTTTGATCCAACAAAATTAAAAAAGAACACAACTAACCCGGAAACAGAGAAACAGTTTTATTCACAGCTTATTACTGAATATCCTCTGTCTGAAAAAGATTTTACAGACGGTTCGAAAACAGGCAGGAGTCGCTGCGGCGGCTGTCTCCACCAAACGTTTATTATATTCAAGTTTGGTTCAAACACT
>JABMCL010001978.1:0-7500 GCA_018857735.1 Alviniconcha marisindica
ATCCACCCCCCCTTTCCCCCCCCCTTTCCCCCACCCCCTCCCCTCTCACCTATCCACCTCCCCTATCCACCTCCCCTCTCCCTTATCCACCTCCCCTCTCACCTATCCACCTCCCCTATCCACCTCCCCTCTCCCTTATCCACCTCCCCTCTCACCTATCCACCTCCCCTATCCACCTCCCCTCTCCCTTATCCACCTCCCCTCTCACCTATCCACCTCCCATCTCCCTCTCCCCTCTCCCCTATCCACCTCCCATCTCCCTCTCCCCTCTCCCCTATCCACCTCCCATCTCCCTCTCCCCTCTCCCCTATCCACCTCCCATCTCCCTCTCCCCTCTCCCCTCTCCCCCCTCTTCTCCCCTTGCCCTTCCTTCTCCCGGGATGTTGCAAGGCGAAGGTAGGCCTATCCACGGGGTTTTAACAGCACAACACAAAACAGGTCTATGTTTTTAATTTTGGTCTATTTTGATCTCATTTCAGAACTCTACCAGTCAACCTGCTTTCAGTTTTTTGTTTTTGTTTGTTTGTTTGTTTGTTTGTTTGTTTGTTTGTTTGTTAGGGTTGTTTGTTTGGGTATTTGTTTTTTAGTTGTTGTTGCTTGTTTTTGTTTTTGTTGCTGCTGTTGTTGTTGTTGTTGTGTTTTGGGGGACCCAAAAGTCATCGCCGACGTCCTAAAAATCGTTATCTGATTTTATTTGATGAAAATATGAAGCATATTACACTTCTTGTTTCTGTCGAGTGTAAAAGGTGCATAAACTCCACCAAGGGTTCATCTTTAATGACGGATGCTCCCCAGGTCATAAACATACCATCAATTCAGTGCTCGGCCACCCCGTGTGTACGAGGCTAAGACATACGAATTTGTATTCAAGACTAACTAGTCCTTTGATCTCCAAACTGGCTCAACAAATTTAAACAAACCACACCCCAACACACACACACACACACACACAACACACAAAACACACACCCACACCACAAAACACCACATACACAACACAACGGGCGCCGCAACACCAAAACAAAAACACACCCCAACACAACGCCCCCGCGCGCACGCACCCCCACGAAACGCAAATACAACATATCACACACACAGAGGCCGCAGCTCAACAAAACCCCCACCCCCAAAACACCCCAAAACACAAACACACACCCCCCAACACCACACACACACACACACCCCCACACCCACACCCCGCCGCGCGGCCCCCGCCGCCCCCCCCCCCCCAAAACCCCCCCCCCCCCCACAAACACACACCACCCCCACAAAAACCCCCACACCCCCAACACAACCCCCACCACAAAAACCCCACACACACACCCACCCACCACCCAAAACCACCACCACCCCCCAAAAAAACCCCCCCCACACCCCAAACCCCCCCCACCACCCCCAACAAAACCACCCCCAAAAAACCCACACACACAACACACACCCCAAACACCCACACAAAAAAACCCCACAAAAAACCCCAAAAACCCACACCCACCCACCCCCCCCCAACACCCCCAACCCACCACCCCATACCCCACCCACCGGGCACACCCACCACCACCCCCACAAAACCCACCCCCCCACACACCCACCAACCCCCCACACCACCACACCCCCCCCCACACCCCCCCCCCCCCCCAAAACCCCCCTCCCCAACACACACACCCAAAAACCCCCACACACACACCCACGCACACCCCACACACACAACACACCACACACAGCCACAAAACCCACACACCCCACACCACCCACACACACACCACACAAACACAAACCACACACCAACCAACAACACCCCACACCAAAACACACACACACACACCTCACCCCCCAACCACACACAACCAACCCCACACACCCCCAACACACACCCAACCAAACCCCCACCCCCCCCCCCCCCCACCCCCCCACACACCAACACCACACACACACACAACCACACACACACACAACACAACCACAACACAAACAACACAAATTTAGCCTCAGGGTAACAGGACGAGGTCTAGTGTTTGTTCATTAACCGACCAAAAACAAACAACAGCAAAAAAAAGACCCCATCGTTGGAGATCCTCCCTCAAGGGAAAGTATTTAGAGAGTACAGGCTGCAGAGAATTACGCTGTAGGGTTCCCGGCCCTCTAATTGGCACAATTGACAGATATTCCCCACCGCATCACAGTGGATAAGCGCTCACAAATCACTCACTCCGTAAGGATTTGGCAAAGCCCTGCTCTTCATTGATTTTATTACCCCGTAAATATCCCAAATTTTTTTACAGCAACCCCCTCCCCCCCCCCCCCCCCCCCCCCCCCCACCCCTACCACCCTTTCCCCCCCCCCCCCCCCCCCCCCCCCCCCCCCCCCCCCCCCAAACCCACCACCCCCCCCCCCCCCCCCGTTCCGGGGGGGAGATGGAGAGGTGTTTTTAGGCGTGCACCCAAATTTCAGTGGGCTTTTTTTTCCCTTTTTTTTTCTCTTTTTTTTTTAAAGTGTTCTTGTTTTTTGGCGGGTCGTTTTGCATTTGTCTCTTCCCCCGTCTTTTTTTCTTTCTTTTCCTCTTCCTTTCTTCTTTTCCTGTTTTTTTTCCTTCCCCTTTTTTTCCCCCCGTTTTTTCTTTCTCTTTTATTTTATTTTCCCCCCTTTCTCTCCCTCCTCGCTTCCCCTCTTCTCTCCCCCCTCTTTCCCCTCTCTCTTTTTTCTCTCCTTCCTCTTTTTTTTCCCCTTTCCTTTTCTTTTCTCTTTTTCCTTTTTTGTTTCCTTCATTAATCCCACGCTGCAAATACGGGTCGCTTAATTTGCTTGATTGAAACTACCCTTTGCTATACTCTACTGCAAAGACCATGGCCTATTAAATCTGCCAAAGCATGAAGCCAGGGAAACTCTTCCTTCTTATCTAGCATAGGCAACTGTCTTGGGATCTTTCACCTTCGCGGTCAGAATCAGGCGGTTGCGGCAGGTTTTTATCCTTATCCGACGGACTAAGTACTCAGTCCCTATTCCCGTCAACCAAAATAAAAAAATCAGCGATAAGCAAGGATCGAACCCGGGACCCTGTCTGTGTGTCAGTCACTAACCGTGAGTAATGAGAGTGAGAACCGCCCGACCACTGCCCCCTCCCCAGCGCTCCCCGCTGTTGCATCACCCCCCCTCCCCACCCACCCACCCACACACACACACACACACCAGCTGCTCCACCCACCCCCTCCGCCCCCACCCCCACCCCCCACCCGTCCCAGCTATTTCCGCCGTATGCCCTTTTGTCCTTTATTTGTAATCGTACAACAGCGCGTTGAGCTGCTATATCCTATGTAGATGGAAACTAACGGCTGGCGGATCGCGCGAGAGAGGACGAGATGACAAGAAGTGACATGGTGAAAGGGTGATCCGTTCCGTAAGATGCAAAGTAGACGTGACGCGTCGAAACGTAGAAATTCTCGGCGTCCGAGCTGATTCTGCTACCCCCCCTTTTCCCCCCCCCCCCCCCCCCCCCCCCCCCCACCCCCCCCCCCCCCCCCCCCCCCCCCCCCCCCCCCCCCCCCACCCCCCTCCCCCCCCCCCACCCACTCACCCACCCCCCCCCCCCTTTTCCGGTACCAACTTGTAAGGCTCCAAAAGAAATTTTCCCCTTTAACCAGGCATTTTAAAGTAACATAAAGGGGAAAAAGACAAAATTTTTTTCGTCAGTGACATTTAAATGTAAAGAAATTTGTCTTGGTGATGCTCCATTCATACAGCGCGTTAAAAATAGACGAAACATTACAATTAGCCACGATGACTTTAAGGTCTGTCATCTTCTAGTGGATGCTACTGGCGTAAGCCAATGGCATAAGCCCACACACTGACTTTAAGGTCTGTCATCTTACAGTGCATGCTACTGGCGTAGGCCTACACACTGACTTTAAGGTCTGTCATCTTCAGTGCATGCTACTGGCGTAGGCCCACACACTGACTTTAAGGTCTGTCATCTTACAGTGCATGCAACTGGTGTAAGGCCCACACACTGACTTTAAGGTCTGTCATCTTACAGTGCATGCTACTGGCGTAGGCCCACACACTGACTTTAAGGTCTGTCATCTTACAGTGCATGCTACTGGCGTAGGCCCACACACTGACTTTAAGGTCTGTCATCTTACAGTGCATGCAACTGGTGTAAGCCCACACACTGACTCTAAGGTCTGTCATCTTCTGGTGGATGCTACTGGTGTAAGCCGCGTTAACACACTGACTTTAAGGTCTGTCATCTTATAGTGCATGCTACTGGCTTAAGCCCACACACTGACTTTAAGGTCTGTCATCTTTAGTAGATGCTACTGGCGTAAGCCACTAGCGTAAGCCCACACACTGACTTTAAGGTCTGTCATCTTATAGTGCATGCTACTGGCGTAAGCCGACACACTGACTTTAAGGTCTGTCATCTTATAGTGCATGCTACTGGCGTAAGCCCACACACTGACTTTAAGGTCTGTCATCTTATAGTGCATGCTACTGGCTTAAGCCCACACACTGACTTTAAGGTCTGTCATCTTATAGTGCATGCTACTGGTGTAAGCCCACACACTGACTCTAAGGTCTGTCATCTTATAGTGCATGCAACTGGTGTAAGCCCACACACTGACTTTAAGGTCTGTCATCTTATAGTGCATGCTACTGGCGTAAGCCCACACACTGACTTTAAGGTCTGTCATCTTATAGTGCATGCAACTGGTGTAAGCCCACACACTGACTTTAAGATCTGTCATCTTATAGTGCATGCAACTGGTGTAAGCCCACACACTGACTCTAAGGTCTGTCATCTTACAGTGCATGCAACTGGTGTAAGCCCACACACTGACTTTAAGATCTGTCATCTTATAGTGCATGCAACTGGTGTAAGCCCACACACTGACTTTAAGATCTGTCATCTTATAGTGCATGCAACTGGCGTAACTGACGTAAGCCCACACACTAACTTTAAGATCTGTCATCTTATAGTGCATGCAACTGGCGTAACTGACGTAAGCCCACACACTGACTTTAAGATCTGCCATCTTATAGTGCATGAAACTGACGTAAGCCCACACACTGACTTTAAGATCTGTCATCTTATAGTGCATGCAACTGGCGTAAGCCCACACACTGACTTTAAGATCTGTCATCTTATAGTGCATGCTACTGACGTAAGCCACTGGCGTAGGCCCACACACTGACTTTAAGGTCTGTGGTCTTTTTAGTGCACGGCACGGGTTTCATCCTGAAAGGTCTGTGATCTTATAGTACATGACACCCGCGTAATCCTGCACACTGACGTCTGTCATCTTGCTGTGGTCAAAGGTCTGTTATCATTTGACAGTATACGGATCGGTTCAGGTTTTGGAAGACGTGTGTGTGTGTGTGTGTGTGTGTGTGTGTGTGTGTGTGTGTGTGTGTGTGTGTGTTGTGTGTGTGTGTGTGTGTGTGTGTTGTGTGTGTGTGTGTGTGTGTGTGTGTGTGTGTGTGTGTGTGTGTGTGTGTGTGTGTGTGTGTGTGTGTGTGTGTGTGTGTGGTGTGTGTGTGTGTGTGTGGTGTGTGTGTGTGTGTGTGTGTGTGTGTGTGTGTTGTGTGTGTGTGCTGTTTGCGATCGTGCGTGGTGTTGTATGTATATTCTGGTTGTGCGTGCGTGTGTAGTGGTGCGTGTAGTGCTGTGTGCGTGCTGTGTGTGATGGTGCGTGCGTGAGTGTGTGCTGTGTGTGGTGTGTGGTGTGTGTGGTGTGTGTGTGTGTGTGTGTGTGTGTGTGTATGTGTGTGTGTGTGTGTGTGTGTGTGTGTTGTGGTGTGTGTGTGTGTGTGTGTGTGTGTGTGTGTGTGTGTGTGTGTGTGTGTGTGTGTGTGTGTGTGTGTGTGTGTGTGTGTGTGTGTGTGTGTGTGTGTGTGTGTGCTGGGAGGGGGCGAGGGGTAATAGTATCCAGGAAAGGTGTATACAAACCGATGATCAAATAGCCTAAGCTCCCAAATCGTTAATTCAATACGGGTGACCGTCGATGAACGTCAACTTTTGATGAAAAACAAACTTTCCGACAACCACACTGGCGATTAATTTGCATAACGGAGAGAACAAATAAAAAGCCAAGAATTGATCCGCTCGGAAATGTAAATACATTTCCACATTCAGTATTCATTGCTCATTATCCAATAGCTTATAACTACATATTAATGATATGAATATTCTCAGAACATTATCTCAAAACGTGTCGCATCTAGACGATGCAGGGTTGAAAGGTTTGGCGCCTGACGCCAATACGTACCACTTAATGTGCAAATTGCCCCCCTGCCCCTCCCTTGTCTTCCCACCCCCCACCCCCACCCCCCACCCCCACCCCACCCCCCCACCCCCTCCCCATGTCTGTTATAATGCCACACGTTCTTCTCCCTGAATTTATTTTATAAATCTGAAACAAGAATGACTGCTAGCGTTCTAAAACAAGATCCAAACACGTACATTAAAGGTTCAAGAGAACGCTATTTATTAGGACAAAACACAACGTGCGAACTTTCGGGGTAATCCCCTTTAACAAACTACAAAGTGACACTTAACAACATTTCAGCGGTGAAAAAAATGAGATGTAGGACTAGGACACCTATCTGCTTTTGACTGAGCTATGTTGCTTGCGTGTCCAGTGTTTCGGAGAATTTTTAATCAAACTATAGTAGTAGTAGATGGATGTACCTCTGGTGGAGTTTATGTACCTTGTAGTTACACGCATGCCAGGTGAGATTTACCGTAGGTGACTCAGGTCTTCGTTGTTATTACTTGTGTTACGTATTTCGAGCGCTAATTAACTCCCTGGTGTGTTGATTCGAATTATATCAGGATTCGTTTCTCTTACAACCGCTCACAATGCTTACTGAAGCACAATTAAAACCGAAATCTCTAGAATCGAGACGGAACATTTCTTCTTCTTGTTCTTCTTCCTCCTCCTCCTTCTCCTCCACCTTCTCCTCCTCCTCCTCCTCTTCCTCCTCCTTCTTCTTCTTCTTCTTCTTCTTCTTCTTCTTCTTCTTTCTTTTCCTCCTCCTCCTCCTCTTCCTCCTTCTTCTTCTTCTTCTTCTCCGCCTTCTCCTGCTCCTCCTCCTCCTCCTTTTCTCCTACTTCTTCTTCTTCCTCCTCCTCCTCCGCCTCTTCCTCCTCTTCTTACTTCGTCTTCTTCTTCTTCTTCTTCTTCTTCTTCTTCTCCACCACCTCCTCCTCCTCCTCCTCCTTCTTCTTCTTCTTCTTCTTCTTCTTCTTCTTCTTCTTCTTCTTCTTCTTCTTCTTCTTCTTCTTCTTCTTCTTCTTCTTCTTCTTCTTCTCCTCCACCACCTCCTCCTCCTCCTTCTTCTTCTTCTTCTTCGTTTACCCCGGGGCGGACACACCCAGTGGCTATGGTTCTTCGACACAATGTGGTTCCCACAGTCTTATTACTCAAACCTTTCGCAAATCTTTCGGAGGGCGCTGACAGCGTGAGACTTATAGGGCCAATTTCGGTAGACAGATGGACGGAGATA
>JABMCL010001978.1:20000-30000 GCA_018857735.1 Alviniconcha marisindica
TCTCCCCTGAAAATTTAGATTTGCATCTATCGTTCTTTGCTGAGTTTGTATGTTGCGAAGGTTTAGACAGTAATAGTTTTTTGTTTTGTTCTTAAGATGTATTTTAGTTTGCCGCAATTATTATGCATTCTTTTTGCTGTGTTTGTCATCGGGGACAGATTTGTAAAAAAAAGCTGACTTGTGCTTAAATCTTTATCCTTGTGTCATAAAGTATTATAATCTCTCTCTCTCTCTCTCTTCTCTCTTCTCTCTCTCTCTCTCTCTCTCTCTCTCTCTCTCTCTCTCTCTCTCTCTCTCTCTCTCTCTCTCTCTCTCTCTCTCTCTCTCTCTCTCTCTATTGAGTTTGTATGCTGCGAAGGTTTAGACATTAATAGTTTTTTTGTTTTGTTCTTAAGATGTATTTTAGTTTGCCGCAATTATTAAGCATTCTTCCTTGACATATTGAGTGTTGCTGTGTTTGTCATCAGGGACAGATTTGTAAAAACTCCGACTTGTGCTTAAATCTTTATTGTTGTGTCATAAAGTATTATTCTCTGTCTGTCTGTCTGTCTGTCTGTCTGTCTGTCTGTCTGTCTGTCTGTCTGTCTGTCTGTCTGTCTGTCTCTCTCTCTCTCTCTCTCTCTCTCTCTCTCTCTCTCTCTCTCTCTCTCTCTCTCTCTCTCTCTCTCTCTCTCTCTCTCTCTCTCTCTCTCCTGTTATCTTTTTTCTATTTTTATTGTCAACAACAGAACTATATGTCGGCCATTCCTTTTGGAAGCTACAGCTAGCCGTAGCGGTATTAATATTGCCAGTGTTCATTAAGACGTGTCCGTTATTTTAGATGGTGGCCTATTGATTCTGTTTCAACCGCTAGCAGGACTAGGCGAAATTAACCAGTTTTTCCATCGGTTATTGACTGGCCATCGTGTAACCAACAGGGGTGGCTGCGTGGCCTTAGCGGGACAGCAATTTCCTCTCTGTCAGTTTATCCCCGTCTCTGGTTATCTGTTCATGCACTCACCCACCGTCCAGTTTTGCAATGCTTTTGTGGAGGTTTTCGTGAGCTTTTCAATTCTCTCCTACTCGATTATGTGTGGGATCTTTTGGGTTGAGTGGTTAGTGGACACTGTTTTTTGTTGTTGTTTTTTGTCACTGTCCCCTCCAAAGACAGAGACAAAAACAGACATACGCATGCGCGCGCCTGCGAGAGAGAGAGAGAGAGAGAGAGAGAGAGAGGGAGAGAGAGAGAGAGAGAGAGAGAGAGAGAGAGAGAGAGAGAGAGAGAGAGAACGAGAGAGAGAGAGAGAGAACTCGAACTCAGAAACTTTATCAACTGTTTACAAGGATTGTAGTTTAGATTCAGTCAAAAACCTGTCCAGCAAGAGAGAGAGTGAGAGAGAGAGAGAGAGAGAGAGAGAGACAGAGACAGAGACAGAGACAGAGACAGAGACAGAGAGAACTCGAACTCGGAAACTTTATCAAATGTTTACAAGGATTGTAGTTTAGTCAGTCAAAAACGCCAGAGAGAGAGAGAGAGAGAGAGAGAGAGAGAGAGAGAGAGAGAGAGAGAGAGAGAGAGAGAGTAGGAGAGAGAGAGGATAGAGAGAGAAGAGAGAAGAGAGAGAGAGAGAGAGAGAGAGAGAGAGAACTCGAACTCGGAAACTTTATCAAATGTTTACAAGGATTGTAGTTTAGGTTCAGTCAAAACCTGTCAACAAAAGAGAGAGAGAGAGAGAGAGAGAGAGAGAGAGAGAGAGAGAGAGAGAGAGAGAGAGAGAGAGAGAGAGAGAAAACAGCTCAGTGGTGGGATGATGATGATGATGATGATGATGATGATGACGATGATGATGATGATGATGATGATGATGATGATGATGATGACGACAGCTCAGTGGTGGGAGGAGGAGGAGGAGGATGGCGACGACGACGAAGACGACGAGGAACATTATTATCAACTGCAACAATCTTCGTTGATTTATAGTTTGTGAGTGCAGCAGCTGCCGGGGTGGCGGATAACGCTGCTACTTGTATGTGTGACAGTATGTATGTACAGTGCAGGTGTGGGAAAACGGTTGCACACGTTACATTCTCACCCAACACTGTGCGAACTTCAAGATTGCAGCTGAGGAAATCTGACAAACACACCCAGTGGTGATGCTAGTGGAGACAGTGTTGCCCGACCGCCCCACCCTCTCTCCATTCCTCGCCTTCCCCCTCTCTGTCTGTCTGTCCTGTCTGTCTGTCCTGTCTGTCTGTGTGTGTGTATGTGTGTGTGTGTGTTCTGTCTCTCTCTCTCTCTCTCTCTCTCTCTCTCTCTCTCTCTCTCTCTCTCTCTCTCTCTCTCTCTCTCTCTCTCTCTCTCTCTCTCTCTCTCTCTCTCTCTCTCCTCTCTCTCTCTCTCATTACCTGGCCAGTATTCCAAAGAGAACCCCAAAAGCATAATTGACTAGTATGTCTGATGATCATTTAAAAAGCACTTATTCGCCGACATCAGTGATGTAATCCGATCGGTTTGCTGCTGCACTGCCGGTCGTTAATGCACTCGTTGGTCCTCTGCCCGCTGTCGCTAATTTCCAGCAGATGTCTCTCCGTTGACCCGTTATATCCGTATCGATAGGTTCGATCTGCTGTTGCGTGTGACCGTTTATCGCTCAGTCATCCCGGTCATGGCCTGATTATCTCGTGGTGCTGTAAGATCTTACGCTGTGCGTCACCAGTTTATAAAAAAATATAAATAAAAAAATAAATAAAAGTGGGTCCCGTTGTGGCCTGATTATTTGAAGGTACTGTAAGATCTTACGCTGTGCGCCACCAGTTTATAAAAAATAAAAAATAAATAAAACTTGTGTCCCGTTGTGGCCTGATTATCTGAAGGTACTGTAAGATCTTACGCTGTGCGTCACCAGTTTAATAAATAAAAAAAAAAAAAAAAAAAAAAAATGTGTCCCGTTGTGGCCTGATTATTTGAAGATCTTACGCTGTGTGTCACCAGTTTAAGAAAACGGTTGTCCCGATTTGGACTGTTTATCTCAAGGTACTGTAATATCTAAGCTGTGCGTCACCAGCTTAAAAAACGTTTGTCCCGATATGGACTGATTATCTCAAGGTACTGTAAGATCTTACGCTGTGTGTCATCAAATTGTTTAAGCTCAGTTGTCCAGTTTTGGAGTCTGTCAGCAGAACCTTTTTGTTTGTTTGTTTGTTTGCTGATTTGTTTGTTTTGTTGTTCTTTTGTTTCATTTGGTTTGGGTTGGGTTTTTTGCCAAGCGTTTATTCATTGACATGCATACATCGATTACAGTACAGTCTCTCTCTCTCTCTCTCTCTCTCTCTCTCTCTCTCTCTCTCTCTCTCTCTCTCTCTCTCTCTCTCTCTCTCTCTCTCTCTCTCTCTCTCTCTCTCTCTCTCTTATTATTATTATTATTATTGATGCTCTATTTGTATTGATGCTGCCTTCTGTCATAATATTTGACGTGAATGTCTTGTTTATTAGTAGTACTGTATCAACGGCAAATATGTGAATCGGCCTTTGTGCTAATATCTTCACCGTTGAGAAATAAAGTTCAATCAATCAATCAATCAATCAATCAATCAGTCTGTCTGTCTGTCTGTCTGTCTGTCTGTCTGTCTGTCCTCTCTCTCTCTCTCTCTCTCTCTCTCTCTCTCTCTCTTATCTTTATGATCTTTGCTCTTCTCGTTTTACGCTGCTCTTTCCTGTAAGCTTTCTATCTTATCTCTCTCTCTCTCTCTCCCTCCCTTTCCCCGTCCCTAATAAGCCTTATGGTTTCTGTGGACGTAAAGCACCACGAAAGAAGAAGAAGAATCGTATTGTATTGTATCGTATTGTGCTGTATTGTATCGTATTGTGCTGCATTGTATTGTATTGCGCTGTGTCTGACGGTGCAATGGGCTCTGATGACACAGGTCATCGTGAAGCCTCTGGAGTCCCTTGCCCGACGACCCCGGATCTGGATGAAGGTCATCATCGCCTGGGTCACCGCCTTCATCTTTGCCACCCCACAGCTCTTCATCTTCCTGCAGGTACCCTCATAGAATTATAATAATTATTGTAATAATACACTTAGGATACCGTACGACCATAGTCGCGTTACAATGAAAAACAACGTCCATATATATATATATATATATATATATATATATAATATATATATATATAAATATTATTATTATATATTTTATATGATGTGTATATATTGTGATGTACAAGAGTGTGGAGAGAGAGAGAGTGTGTGTGTGGTGTGTGTGTGTGTGTTGTGTGTGTGTGGGTGTGTGTGTGTGTGTGTGGTGTGTGTGTGTGTGTGTGTGTGTGTTGTGTGTGTGTGTGTGTGTGTGTGTTGTTGTGTGTAGTGCGTACATGTTGTTGTTTTCCTGCGTACTTTGAGTATATGAATAGGAGACAGACAAACAGACAGAGAGAGACAGAGATAGACAGAGACACAGAGAGAGACAGAGACAGAGAGGCAGAGATAGACAGAGATAGGGACAGAGACAGACAGACAGACAGACAGATGAGCTAAAAGAACAAACCATGATCACAGAAGAAAGGACCAGATTTATGTGAGACAGAATTTCATTAGTGGAGCTGCGAGAAATGTTGTTGGGGATGATGGGGGTGGTGCTTAAAACAACAACAAAAACACGCACACAAAAAACACCTCTTGATTGTGTGACTTCATGCGGGTATAGAGACTCCTGGCACAGCTGTTTCAAGTGTAGCAACCGCCATGGTTTCCATGGGGAGAGCATAGACCGTGTATAGTGTCTATATAGACTGAAAATGGCTATTATTATGGAATGACCTTCCCCTCCCTCTCCAAAAAGAAATCTTCTCAAGACTCTAGATTCTCTGGAATCTGACGATTACCAAGATAGCAGGATATGTCAGCCATTTACACCAAAACGACAACAACTTGTGTATGCTGGTGTTGAGTGTGTGTGTATGTGCTTAGAATCAGCTCTCCGAACTAGAGTTTTGCGCTGTATAAATACCTCTTATTCTTGTTGTGGTTATTATTATTATTATTATTATCATCACCATTGTAATCATTATCATGGTCATCGTCGTCATCAATATCATCATCATTATTATGAACAACAAAAACAACAACAATGTCGTCGTCGTCATCATCATAAACAACAACAAAACCATCATCACCACCATCACCATCATCATCATCTCGTCGTCGTCGTCAGCATCATTATCATCATGATGCAGAAGCAGCAGCAGCAGCAGCAGCAGCAGCAGCACCACCACCACCACCACCACCACCACCATCATCATTATCATTGTCGTCATCATCAACAGTTTTCATCGTCGCCGCCGTCATCATCAACATAATCATCACCATCATTTAATCATCATCATCATCATCATCATCAAACTGTCCGCTGTGTCTTCAGATCACGGAGGAGCGGGACGGGGTCCGGCGCCGTTGCTGCGCCAGCAAGGGCTACACACAGGAGTGGCAGCGCAAGGTCTACCTCTCTTTCCTCACCTCCTACATCCTCCTCGTGCCCACCGCCATCATGATCTACTGCTACGCCAACATCATCCACGTCGTCTGGATCCGCGCGCGCGCCGAGGACCCCAGCCACCGCGCGCCAGGAGCAGCCGGGGAGAAGGACGAGTCGCCGGGGTCGCCGCGGATGTCCATGAGGAGGGGCTTGGTGACGGCGTCGAAGCGACGGGTGATCACCATGACGCTGACGGTGGTGGCGGGGTTCCTGGTGTGCCAGACGCCCTACTTCATCGTGTCGCTGGTGCGGGTGTACAGCGACTACCGCATCAAGCTGCCCGCCATGCTGGCGCTGTCCGAGAACATCGTGCTGATGCACTCCACGCTCAACCCCGTGCTTTACGGGCTCTTCACGCTGAGGAGCTACCACCTCACGGCGCTCCTGGAGTGCTTCTCCTGCAGGGACGCGCCTGTCTTCCGCGGGGAGCGCCGTCTGCTCCTGCACGGGAAGTGCGGGGCCAAGTCGGTCAAGTCCCCGGGCGCCCTCAACGCGAGCGCCGGTCGAATCTACCGAGAGCCCCTCGACGAGTCTTCGTGGGACCGGAACGGCGTCAGCAGGGACGGGGCCGTGCGCAAAGCCGACGAGGCCGTGTGCAAAGAAGGGGCCGTGCGCAAAACCGACGAGGCCGTGTGCAAAGAAGGGGCCGTGCGCAAAGCCGATGGGGCCTTGTGCAAAGACGGGGCGGCCGTGTGCGGGGATAGATCGTGGGGCAGTGAACCCGGGAAGAAAAGCAGGGCGAGGAAGAGGGACAAGAGTCGAAAGCATCAGGACGTGAAAACGAACGTGCCTCTCTTGCTGATCACGAACACCGCAGCTGTGGAAAATTCTCACGGCCTCACCGGTCAGTCTTCACCCTCCGCCACAGAAGGCGGAGATCAGCGCAGGCAGCCTCAGATTCGAACCTCGGACAATGAAAGGTCGCCGACGTCGGTGAAGTGGGGACAGGACCCCCAGGGTGTCATCAGAAGGGGTTCTTACGGAAATGACAGATCTTCAGTGTCCTGTTCACAGTGGACGCCTTGTAATGTTGACACCAACAGCGAGTGTTACAGCTGTGTTTAGGCCTTGTAACATTGACACACCAACAGCGTGTGTTACAGTTGTGTGTAAGCCTTGTAACGGTGACACACCAACAACGAGTGTTACACTTGTGTTTAGGCCTTGTAATGTTCACACCAACAGCAAGTGTTACAGCTGTGTTTAGGCCTTGTAACGGTGACACACCAACAGCGAGTGTTACAGCTGTGTTTAGGCCTTGTAATATTGACACCAACAGCGAGTGTTACAGCTGTGTATAAGCCTTGTAACGTTGACACCAACAGCGGGTGTTACAGTTGTGTGTAGGCCTTGTAACGTTGACACCAACAGCGAGTGTTACAGTTGTGTGTAGGCCTTGTAACGTTGACACCAACAACGAGTGTTACAGTTGTGTGTAGGCCTTGTAACGTTGACACCAACAGCGGGTGTTACAGCTGTGTGTAGGCCTTGTAATGTTGACACCAACAGCGAGTGTTACATCTGTGTAAGCCTTGTAACGTTGACAGCAACAGCGAATGTTACAGCTGTGTTTAGGCCTTGTAACGGTGACACACCAACAGCGAGTGTTACAGCTGTGTGTAGGCCTTGTAACGTTGACACCAACAGCGGGTGTTACAGCTGTGTGTAGGCCTTGTAATGTTGACACCAACAGCGAGTGTTACAGCTGTGTGTAAGCCTTGTAACGTTGACACCAACAGCGAATGTTACAGCTGTATGTAGGCCTTGTAACGTTGACACCAACAGCGAGTGTTACAGTTGTGTATAGGCCTTGTAATGGTGATACCAACCGCGAGTGTTACATCTGCCTATAGACCTTGTAAGGTTGACACCAACGGCAAGTGTTACAGCTGTGTGTAGGCCTTGTAAAGTTGACACCAACGGCAAGTGTTACAGCTGTGTGTATGCCTTGTAACATTGACACCAACAGCGAGTGTTACAGTTGTGTGCAGACCTTGTAACGGTGACACTAATAGTGAGTGTGACAGCTGTGTGTAGGCCTTGTAACGGTGACACCAACAGCGATGTTACAGTCTTGTGAGACCTTGTAAGTGACACAAAGCGAGTGTTACACTGTGTGTAGGCCTTGTAACGGTGACACCAACAGCGATTACAAGTGCTAAAGCCTTGTATTAGTGAAGACCGTCCCTAATAAGCCGTACGGTTTCTGTGGACGTTAAGCACCATGTTTACTTAATAGTGACACCAACAGCAAGTGTTACATTTGTGTACAGGCCTTGTAACGTTGGCACCAACAGTGGCTGTTGCATCTGTGTGTAGACCTTGTAATCGTGACACCAACGAGTGCTACGTCTATGTGCAGGCCTTGTAAACTGTCATCAACAGTGGTTGTTACATCTGTGTGTAGGCCTTGTAGCATTGACACCAACAGCGAGTGTTACATCTGTGCGTAGGCCTTGTAACAGTGGCGCCAACAGCGAATGTTACGTCTATGTGTAGGCCTTGTAACAGTGACACCAACAGCGAATGGTACATCTGTGTGTGGGCTTTGTAACAGTGACACCAACAGCGAGTGTTACATCTATGTGTAGGCCTTGTAACAGTGACACCAAAAGCGATTGTTTCATCTGTGTGTGGGCCTTGTATCAGTGACACCAACAGTGATTGTTACATCTGTACGTAAGCCTCGTAATGTGACAGCATCAGCGAGTGTTACATATATGTGCAGGCTTAGAGGTTCACACGGACAGCGAGTGTTACATCTATGTGCAGGCTCGTAACGTTCACACGGACAGCGAGCGTTACATCTATGTGCAGGCTTGGAAGTTCACACGGACAGCGAGTGTTACATCTATGTGCAGGCTTGGAAGTACACACGGACTGCGAGTGTTACATCTATGTGCAGGCTTGGAAATTCACACGGACAGCGAGTGTTACATCTATGTGCAGGCTCGTAACGTTCACACGGACAGCGAGTGTTACATCTATGTGCAGGCTTGGAAGTACACACGGACAGGGAGTGTTACATCTATGTGCAGGCTTGGAAGTTCACACGGACAGCGAGTGTTACATCTATGTGCAACCTCGTAACGTTCACACGGACAGCGAGTGTTACATCTATGTGCAGGCTCGTAACGTTCACACGGACAGCGAGTGTTACATCTATGTGCAGGCTTGGAAGTACACACGGACAGGGAGTGTTACATCTATGTGCAGGCTTGGAAGTTCACACTGACAGCGAGTGTTACATCTATGTGCAGCCTCGTAACGTTCACACGGACAGCCAGTGTTACATCTATGTGCAGCCTCGTAACGTTCACGCGGACAGTGAGTGTCACAATAAATTATTGTGTGTAGGCCTTGTGACCGTAACACCAACAGCGAAAGTTACATCTGTGGGTGGACCTTGTAACGTTCACGCCAACAACGACAGTTAACATCTTTATGTGGGACTAGTAATACTGACACCAACACCGAACGTCACAGTTGTGTGTAGGCCTTGCAACGTTGACACCAACAGCAGGAATTACATCTGTGTGTAGGCTTTGTGACGTTGAAACCAACAACGGGTGTTAATCTGTTATTAGGCCTTATAACGTTGAAACCAACAGCGTGTGTTAATCTGTTAACAGGCCTTATAACGTTGAAACCAACAGCGAGCGTTAATACGTTATTAGGCCTTATAACGTTGAAACCAACAGCGAGCGTTAATACGTTATTAGGCCTTATAACGTTGAAACCAACAGCGACTGCTACAACAATGTGTGGGTACCGTTGGCTCCAACAGCGTGCGTTACACATCTGCGTGTAGGACTTCTAACGTTGCCATCAACAGTGACTGTTGCACATGTGTGTGTAAGACTTCTGAGGTAACACCAGCAGTGAATATGGCACACCTGCGGGTAGGCGGACGATGTTTCCACTGAGTGATTAATGTACGCGTGTTCATCGCAGGCTGCTGGACGTTCGATCAGTTAGCTGTATGAGGGCTGTACCCGGTCATTTAGCAATGAACGTTGTAATCACTGTACGTGTGTGGTTTTGTGAACTGGTAGTGGATGCCGGGCTGTCAATCGTCTCAGCAACTTCAGCCAATCAGAAAATAGCAAAATAATGAATATCCGGCGCGAAAATCCTGAAGACAAGTCAACCTGTTTGGCCCACGAGCATCACACCAGAACCAAGGACTGGTGGATCCCGAACAAAATGAGAGAGAGAGAGGGAGAGACAGACAGACAGACAGACAGACAGACAGAGAGACAGAGACAGACAGACAGAGAGACACAGACACAGACAGACAGACAGACAGAGACAGATAGGCAGAGAAACAGAGACAGACAAAGACCGTGAGACAGAGACAGACAGAAACTCAGAGAGAGAGGTAATGCCGCACTCTGACTGATGACGAGAAATGTCAGTTGTTAATCAGATGAGCCACATTACGTCCGCTTGGACGCTGGCATCAGACTCAAATCGTGGAGTTTCC
>JABMCL010001978.1:35000-52500 GCA_018857735.1 Alviniconcha marisindica
CCTTTCTCTTCAGAAAGGTTGTGGTTTGTGCATGATATTGTCTTGTGACTTTGCCCCTCACGATTAATGAAACAGTAAAATCGCTGCCCATCTTAATACAGGAGTCATGCTGGTGGTGACAGAGTAGCGATAGGTATATAATCTCCCTTTTCCCCCACTTCCATACCCATACACCTTGCCCATATTTACTTCCATCTATACCCCCCCTTCTCCCCGTCCCTAATAAGCCTTATGGTTTCTGTGGACGTCAAGCACCATGTTTACTTCACATCTATACCCCCCCTCCCCCTCCACGTCCCAATAAGCCTTGTGGTTTCTGTGGACGTCAAGCACCATGTTTACTTCACATCCTCACCCCCACCCCCATTCTCCACGTCCCAAATAAGCCTTATGGTTTCTGTAGACGTCAAGCACCATGTTTACTTCACATCTAACCCACCCCCTTCCCCGTCCTTAATAAGCCTATGGTTTATGTGGACGTTAAGCACCATGTTTACTTCACATCTATACCCCCTCCCCCATTCTCCACGTCCTGCCCTATGGTTACTGTGGACGTCAAGCACCATGTTTACTTCACATCTATACACCCTTCCCCTCCTTCTCCCCGTTCCGGTTTCTGTGGACGTTAAGCACCATGTTTACTTTTTACTTTACTTTGTCCTCCTGGTGGCCTGGCGTTGGGTCCCAAGGTGCCTATTTCTCTGGCTGGAGGTCGACAAGACCGCTGACGATTGTGTACATCATCATGGCCTTGGTGTCTTCTCTGGCTGGAGGTCTGCAAGACCGCTGACGATTGTGTACGTCATCATGGCCTTGGTGTTTCACTGTCTGGAGGTCCACAAGGCCGCTAACGATTGTGTACATCATCATGGCCTTTTGGGGTCTTCACTGTGCTGGAGGTCCACAAGGCCGCTGACGATTGTGTACATCATTTATGGCCTTTGTGTTTCACTGGGTTGGAGGTCCACAAGACCGCTGACGATTGTGTACATCATCATGGCCTTAGTGTTTCACTGTCTGGAGGTCCACTAGGCCGCTGACGATTGTGTACATCATCATGGCCTTGGTGTCTTCTCTGGCTGGAGGTCTGCAAGACCGCTGACGATTGTGTACATCATCATGGCCTTAGTGTTTCACTGTCTGGAGGTCCACTAGGCCGCTGACGATTGTGTACATCATCATGGCCTTGGTGTCTTCACTGTGCTGGAGGTCTGCAAGACCGCTAACGATTGTGTACATCATCATGGCCTTGGTGTCTTCACTGTGCTGGAGGTCTGCAAGACCGCTAACGATTGTGTACATCATCATGGCCCTAGTGTTTCACTGGGTTGGAGGTCCTCAAGACCGCTAACGATTGTGTACATCATCATGGCCCTAGTGTTTCACTGGGTTGGAGGTCCTCAAGACCGCTAACGATTGTGTACATCATCATGGCCTTGGTGTCTTCACTGTGCTGGAGGTCCACAAGGCCGCTGATGATTTTGTACATCATCATGGCGTTAGCTAATGCCCTGTGCTCGTGAAGTGGTTGGCGGTGCAGTCTAACTGGCTGAAGGCAGTTACAGGTTCGTGGAGAGTAGGCCTACGTGTGATTTCGATGCATTCAGAAGGCAGCACGAGACAAGTCAGAATTAAAGGAGCCAATGACTCAAGCGATCGTTGAGCAGCATTGGCCTGAAAATGTGAGGCTGGGTTCAGCCTCCTTGTCATAGAACTGATCGGGCTTTTTATCCCAGCCTCCCTTTCGTTAGTCTCCTATTAGGTTGAGGTAATGTATTTGAAACCATGGTAACAGTCGAGAGCCTCAAATGCGAAGACTTGAATTTGTGCAAATACATCAGTTGCAGTGTCAACAGCCTCCATAAAGGCACGCCTTCTTGCAGCAAATGCCCGTCTATTTAGTGTTTGGGATATTTCCGCAGTCAAAGTTGCCTTCGAGTTGCTTTTCCGTGCCATATTGCGGGCATCACGCCAGGTTTTGTTGCAAAAGTTTGTGAATTTTGAAAGGATTTTTCTGTACGAAACCTGCCATCACGGCCTTCTCTGGTTGGAGGTCCACAAGACCTTTGATGCTTGAGTACCTCATCATGGCCTTGGGTAATATGTCCTTTGCTTGTGAAGTGGTTGGCGGTGCAGTCGAACTGGCTGAAGGCAGTTACAGGTTCATGGAGAGTCGGCCTACGTGTGATTTGGCTGCGTTCAGAAGACAGCACGAGAGATGTTCTTCAGTGAAGAATACTGGTTGGAATGTAAAATAATTAAAAAGGGGACGTGAACGTTCATCGAAGTTTGATGAAGCGAAAGTTGCATAATGAATATGTTCCAAGGTAAACGTTTCTCTACAGGAGGTCAAAACCAAACAAAAATGTTCATACCTCAAACGCTAGGACGAAAATAATAGTGTTGTATTGTCTGATTAAAATACGCGTTCTGTTTAACCTTTTGTGTGTTTCAGTCTTGTTTCAGCACACTAACAATTATCTTTGTTTCAGGGTGGGGTCTCTCTCTCTCTCTCTCTCTCTCTCTCTCTCTCTCTCTCTCTCTCTCTCTCTCTCTCTCTCTCTCTCTCTCTCTCTCTCTCTCTCTCTTTAAAAGGGACTCTTCCCGTTTGAGACGAATGTTTATATGAACTGTAGCGAACGGCTGGCGCGTGGTATAACCTTGGTAACGGGCAGTAGGTTGTAACAGGCAGACGGCTGGAACTTTGTAACGGACAGCAGCTAGGAGCTTTGTAACGGGCAGCAGCTGGGAGCTTTGTAACGGACAGCAGCTTGGAACTTGGTAACAGACAGTAGCCTGGACAGCAGCTTGTAACTTTGTAATGGACAGTAGCTTGGAATTTTGTAACGGACAGTAACCTGGTAACGGACAACAGCTTGGAGCTTTGTAACGGACAGCAGCTTGGAACTTTGTAACGGATAGTAACTTGGTAACGGACAGCAGCTTGGAGCTTTGTAACGGACAGCAGCTTGGAACTTTGTAACGGACAGTAACTTAATAACGGAAAGCAGCTTGGAGCTTTGTAACGGACAGCTGCTTGGAACGTGTTAACCGGCAAACGGCTGGAACTTGGTAACGGGCAATCTGTTTCAGCTCTTGGTAACGGGCAATCTGAGACTTTGTGATCTGTCTTAATTTTATGGTATGACTTTCATTTATAATGTGCGCCTTATTTATGATGTCACTCTAATTTATAATACTTATGTCACCCTTTAGTTGCATGCATTGCACTCATTTTTTGTCGTGGGGTAACAACGTGCGGTTGACGCGACGTTGAAATCCGGGAACTGACTCATACCTGTTACTTAATCTGAACTGTTAATGTGGCTTATTTATAACTGTATGGAAGCGGATAACAGAAGATTTCCGGAAATAACAGGCAAAGATAATTTGACAGTGTTTTCTTACTCCGGGAGAATGAAGTCCCCTGAATGGAGGCGGCAGCTGAGAAGAGCCGATCTGCGACAGTTTTAGATTTTCAGGCATGGACCTGTTATAATTTATACTAGACTACCAGCTGGGGGAACCCACTATCCGATCTGCATGTTCCCCACGAACAGTGAGCGCTTGATCGAGCATTTCTGATGCCTTTTCTGCCTTTGTTTACGGGTATCCGTCATCTTGCCCACGTGCTCACTGTACCCCCAACAAAAGCGTGCCTACTCTGCGATACACCCGCAGGCCTGGACCTGTATATACAGGCCATGCCTGTAGGCACTTACCGAGTGCAGTCCCCTGGATTTCCGAAGATCGTCTATTATGTATAGCAGTGAGCGTGAGGTAGCTGGATGCTGTCAGCTGAAACTGAGTACACTGTAGTTGCGTTGTGCGAAGGAAAAGGAGTGCTACGTTGTGTGTGCATTGTAGGCAAGAGATGGTATCAGTTAACCTATTATTGTGTGTGCATTGCAGACAGGGGAGGTATCAGTCAACCTATAGTATGTGTGCATTATAGGCAGGGCTGATGTGGTATCAGTCAACCTATAGTATGTGTGCATTATAGGCAGGGCTGATGTGGTATCAGTTAACCTATAGTATGTGTGCATTATAGGCAGGGCTGATGTGGTATCAGTTAACCTATATTGTGTGTACATTATAGGCAGGGCTGATGTGGTATCAGTTAACCTATACTGTGTGTGCATTGAAGGCAAGGGGTGGTATCAGTTAACCTATATTGTGTGTGCATTGCAAACAGGGGTGGTATCAGTTAACCTATATTGTGTGTACATCGTATACAGGGGTGGTATCAGTTAACCTATACTGTGTGTGCATTATAGGCAGGGGTGGTATCAGTTAACCTATATTGCGTGTATATTGTAGGCAGGGGTGGTATCAGGTAACCTATATTGCGTGTATATTGTAGGCAGGGGTGGTATCAGTTAACCTATATTGCGTGTATATTGTAGGCAGGGGTGGTATCAGTTAACCTATATTGTGTGTACATTATACGCAGGGGTGGTATCAGTTAACCTATATTGTGTGTGCATTGTAAACAGGGGTGGTATCAGTTAACCTATTATTGTGTGTACATTGTAAACAGGGGTGGTATCAGTTAACCTATTATTGTGTGTACATTGTAGGCAGGGGTGGTATCAGTTAACCTATATTGTGTGTGCATTATAGACAGGGGTGGTATCAGTTACCCTATAATGTATATGCACAATATGTCAGGTGTGTGCAGGGGTAATATCAGTCAGCCTATAGTGTGTGTGTGTGTGTGTGTGTGTGTGTGTGTGTGTGTGTGTGTGTGTGTGTGTGTGTGTGTGTGTGTGTGTGTGTGTGTGTGGGTGTGTGTGTGTGTGTGTGTGTGTGGTTGGTGTGTGTGTGTGTGTGTGTGTGTGTGTGTGTGTGTGTGTTGTAGGCAAAGGGTGATGTGATATCAGTCAGTCTACTGGCCTTAAGCAGCAGGCTCCTAATTCTTATTCTAGGAACTGTGCGAGTAGTTAGTGTCGTTAGTGGGTTGTTCAGTGTTGATTATTTCGCTCTGTGTACGTGCGTGCGTGCGTACTTGCTTGCTTGCGTGCGTGCGTGCGTGCGTGCGTGCGTGCGTGCGTGCGTGCGTGCGTGCGTGCGTGCGTGCGTGTGTGTGTGTGTGTGTGTGTGTGTGTGTGTGTGTGTGTGTGTGTGTGTGTGTGTGTCCCCCTTTGAATTATCGACGGATGTCTTTACCGAATGGCCTGTCTATCAAATATAGTAGCATATTAAAACAGACGCACACACATACTCATATATACGCACGTGGCACACACACACACACACACACACACACACACACACACACACACACACACACACACACACACACACACACACACACACACACCACACACACACACACACACTCATGCACGCACGCACGCACACACATGCACGCACGCACGCACGCACGCACACACACGCACACACAGGCACATACACACACACACGCCTGACCTGACTATGGGGAAATACTAAATTTGTGGTGGTGGTTGTGTTTCGGGAGGTCAGGTTTGCTACTTTTGTAGACGCATTTTCCTTCAATTTCCTAAATCCGATTACATTAATTGCTTCTTCTTTTTTTTTAAATGTAGCTGCATAGACATGTCGACTTCGAAGTGCAGTTCACCTTTCTTTAATCAGCGCAATTTTCCCATAACTTAATTATTTTAGTGTACTTAGACCATGTGAGCTGTCTTCGGTTTTGATGAAGATTGCGTCGATGATGTGACTGTCAGCTCATTTCAGTTTTTGAATAGCTGAAAATTGTTTCCATTGTCAGTGGTTTTTCGCTATTAAGTTGTACAGCAACAGCTATTAGTTGTAGACGAAAATGAGTGTGAAAAATAGAAGCATTAGAACTGAGGTGATTTTTATTTTATATGAACACTTGTCGAGCGCCTTATCTCGAGATAACTGCGCTATAGTCGTATGCGATTCTGAATGAATGACTGCATTTAACTTTACACAGTGCGTTTTGAATATCCACCGAAGTGGTTACAGCATTGTTTAGTTGTTACATGGCTGGTACCAAATAAAACTGCTGCTGTCTCCGCGCACGTTCTGTGCACACCATAATTATAACCATGCACCAGTTTACAGTGTCACTTTGTTCAAAGTTACATGCGTAGGGTGCATGTGTGTTTAGCTATTACCTGTATCATTATTTGACGAGGCAGGAATTTGCTCGGGGTAAATGTTTCATTATTATACCTATGCTTGTCTGTATTGCCATTATTATTATTATTATTATGTCTGTTTTGTTTATTGTATTATTGCTCTTGCGGTGTGTCTGGGTGCACAAGTATTGCATGACCGTAACGTTTTCTTGAGTGTCTACTGTGATTGAAACGAAAATGTGTGAACTCTCTGCGCATGGCGTGCATAATTATTGGCCGATGGTTAATTTGTTTCTTCTTCTCAGAGGCAAAGTGATGAATGTAACTATAATTATTTTCGCACTTTTTTCTTTGTTGTTGTTGTTGTTGTTATTGTTGCTGTTGTTGTTTTGTTGGTTTTTGTTGTTGATTGGACACTGCTTTTACCTTTCTGCTGAAATGGAATGTCTCTGAATCGTTTCATTGCATGATGCCTAATGCTTCTTCTTCTACTACTACTACTGCTGCTGCTGCTGCTGCTGCTGCTGCTGCTGCTGCTACTACTACTACTACTACTACTACTACTTCTTCTTCTTCTTCTTCTTCTTCTTCTTCTTTTTCTTCTTCTTCTTCTTCTTCTCTCTCTCTCTCTCTCTCTCTCTCTCTCTCTCTCTCTCTCTCTCTCTCTCTCTCTCTCTCTCTCTCTCTAACAATGGCCCAAACAATACAATCTCCGTGCACGTATTTCGATTTCGGGCGTACTCTACCACTGATTTTTCTCGGAACTGTTGCAACTTCATGCATAATGAGGAACATAGTATCTGACGGTAAATTAAGGACATAACTGTAGGATGGTATTTCAGTTTGTACCTCTGTTTATTATCACTGCGACTCATTATGAATAGGTGGATTAACTTGCAGAATGTGTCGACTTTCAAGTCTATTAAACATGTCTTCTCGCTGGACTGAATATTTTGTTGCTTCGGTACCATACAGTGACCATGAATTTGATGTTGATACATAAGGAAGACACGACTTTATTGCTGGTAATTGTTTAAGTTACCCAACGCAGATAAATATGCTCTTTTATTAGCGAGCGTTATCGATGGTAATTACTCGATACTTTAACAGTCTTACAATGTTTTATGACGTCAAATTAATTCTACATACGTTACAGTCCATATTTATTTATTTACTGTTGTCTATACTGAGGTGACACTGGTTGTCGTTTTATTTAATGTTACAAATCTGCGTAACCAGTAGAAGAAACATTTCAGGCTTCCAAATCCACCTGTGTTTCACTGTTTCCATGTTTCTCTAGTTTCTAACACAGACTTCGTACTGTACACGGATGGTACTGGCGACTGATTTCTGTGGAAACGGTACTGTTTAAAGACTTCTTCAATTTTTGTATTTTATTTTTGTTGTTATTGTTGTTGTTGTTATTGTTTTGTTTGTGTGGGTTTTTGTTTGTTTGTTTGGGGGGAAGGGGGTGGGGTAGGGGGTTTGGGGAGGTTTTGTTTGTTTGTTTTGTTTTGTTTTGTTTTTTTGTTTTTTATGGCGGGGAAAAAAGCTCTTTCCGGTGATTATAAAATGTGTTCAAGTAACACTCGGAAGCCTTTAATTTAAAACATTTGCCACGCATTCAGCAGATGTGTTATTTTTGCTGGCTGAGTTGACTACATTATTATCAATGAACCTTCTTCTCTTTTCAATTTTAACAAAATATGCAACAGGAAAACAGAGCAAGTTGTCATTTCAGTATTACAAAGTGTTTGCTAATTCAGTCTGGCAAATCCAACACACAAAATGCGACTGTCGACGTTAAGAAAGGGAGAGAAGAAAGAGAAAGAAAAAGAAAAAGGTCAAAACGTGGAAAGAGGTCAAAATTTGCATTTTTGTGCATCGTTTGAAAAAAAAATCAAACAAACAAAAATTAGAAAACAAAAAAAGTTGACTTTTAAGGGGAAGGAATCGAAGCATCACAGGCCGCTATCGACAGGAATGGAATAAAAACAGAAAAGGCACTAAGCAGTTTTTCGCTCGATTTCCGGTCCTGTTCGTTAAAAAGCTACGTTTGCAAGTGGCAAAAACACGACCGCAAGTTCTGCTATTTTGTGCTCAGTGATCTATATCAGTGACGTCTTTAAAAGCCAAAATGTGTGGCAAAAGTAGCAAATACGTCATGAGCCTTTTTTTTTTTTTTTTTTTTTTTTTGACGAATTAGTATCGCAGAGAAATGAAGAGCTCACATTCAAACAAAAGAAAAACTCTTCTATAGCTATTGACAGAAGGGGAAAAAATTAAGCCCGAGGATGGGAATAACTTCAGTCTTGTCTGCATTTCCGGGCCCAGATTCGGTTCCCATCTAATTTTTGTATGTGTTTTGATCAGTTTTGCAAAGCAGTATACAACTGTCTTCCGTCATAATATAGCTGTCATAGAATGGTGTGCGTGTTTAAATGGAATTTTAACTTCTGTTCCAGTCTTGGTAGATCGCGGATACAATATATATAAGCAGGGAGGGACATGTCACTTACGTTTAAATCACTTACACAATAAAAGTATCGTTACTACATGTATATAGGCATTCAACAAAAAACGTTATCTTTCATGCAATTTTAACTCCTTTGTCTTTTTCTCCTCCTCTTCTTCTTTTGTTGTTGTTGTTGTTGTTGTTTGTTTGTTTGTTTTTGTTTTGTTTTGCTTGTGTGTTATATCATTTTGTATTGCTCATTAAATAATTTATCATGTTGTGAAACAGTGTTCACAATAGACCCTGAGTGTCGTTTTTATGAAACGCTACTCACACTTTGAACTTCGTGGTAATAGCTCAATAGACTGTGCTTTAAACAACTCGGTGGGTGATTATTAACAATATGTTTGAATTCAAGACTGTTGAATGTTCAGTTTTATATGTTGCGTGATCAAGCGGATGTCCAAGGCCCTGTTTGGCAACTTTTAGCAATTGTTTGTGCATAACCTGGTGATACGTTCGTGTGTTTGTGTATAACATGTCATACGTTCGCGTGCTTGTGTACAACATGTCATACGTTCGTCTATTTTGTTGATGACAGTAAAACCAAAGTAAAGCTTTTTTCTCTCTCTCATCTCTTTGTGTGTGTGTGTGTGTGTGTGTGTGTGTGTGTGTGTGTGCGTGCGTGCGTGTGTGCGTGCGTGCGTGCGTGCGTGCGTGCGTGCGTGCGTGTGTGTGTGTGTGTGTGTGTGTGTGTGTGTGTGTGTGTGTGTGTGTGTGGTGGTGTGTGGTGTGTATGTGTTGGTGTGTGTGTATGTGTGGTGTGTGTGGTGTGGGTGTGTGTGTGTGTGTGTGTGTGTGTGTGTGTGTGTGTGTGTGTGTGTGTGTGTGTGTGTGTGCCTGCGTGCGATGTGTGTGTGTGTGTGTGTGTGTGTGTGTGTGTGTGTGTGTGTGTGTGTGTGTGTGTGTATGTGTGCCTGCGTGCGTACATGCGTTCAGTGTGTGTGTGTGTGTGTGTGTGTGTGTGTGTGTGTGTGTGTGTGTGTGTGTGTGTGTGTGTGTGTGTGTGTGTGTGTGTGTGTGTGTGTGTGTTGGAGAGGGGGGATGCTGAGAAACAGATTTGTGCAATTTTGTATTAACTCGTTTATTTATTTATTTGACTCTATATAACATATTTCACAAGAAGACTGTTGTTGGGTTTTTGTTTGTTAGACTTTACCCATAAACATTTTTGTAGTTCAATTTATTTACCTTTATTCTTTTTTTCTTTTTTTGTCCTGGTTCCTTTGACAGGGTTTCATTCACAAGCTCTTTCATCAGGGTGCTGTTTTATCAATGTGTTTATCGGATTGCTGTTTCGTAAGGGCGATTTTTCGTCAAGTGATATTTCATCAAGGTGGTCTTTCACGACGATGATATTTCATCAAGGTAGTCTTTCATGAAGATGGAGTCTCATTAAGGTGGTCTTTTGTCAAGGTGGTCTAGCTCTCATCAGAGCGGCGCTAGTAAGTAAGTAAACATGGTGCTTAACGTCCACAGAAACCAGAAGGCTTATTAGGGAGGGGAGAAAGTGGGTGACGGGTATGGAGGTGGTGGAAGAGGGAGATTGTATACCTGTCGCTACGGTGTCACCACCAGAATGACTCCTGCATTATGATGGGCAGCGATGAGAGCCATTTTAATGGGTCATTAATTGTGAGTGACAAAGTCACAAGACAGTGTCCACAGACCACAATAATTGTTGAAGAGAAAGGAGAGCCGAAGCGGATTCGAAGCAAGGTCCCTCTGCTTACCTGCCTAACACCTTATCGCTAGGCCAAACCGGCTCACAAAGAGCGGTGCTGATGATGATGATGAAGTGATGCTTAATGTCCTCAGATGTCGGCTGACATATTAGGGACAAGCTATGACCAATGCCGAAGCATGGTTCAATATAGCTTTACGTCCACGGAAACCAGAAGGCTCGTTAGGACGGACAGCCCAGGACGGCCACCTCGACTCTCACACAGCTCCTGAACTATGAAGAGCAGTGCTTCATCCGGTTGCCGTAATATAACCGCCATGGTTGACTGGGCGTTAAAGTGGTCAGCGCTCGGGAGCTGCGTTGAAGAAGAGGTGGACATCCTGGGAACCCTTTGAGGGCCGGTTGGGCCTAGCGGTAAGGCGTTAGGTTGGTAAGCGGAAGGACCTCGGTTCGATACCGCTTCGGCTCTCCTTTCTCTTCAAAAGGTTGTGGTTTGTGGACACTGTCTTGTGACTTTGTTCATCACTTGCTACTGAAACATTAAAATGGCTGTCATCGCTGCCCATCTTAACGCAGGAATCATTCTGATGGTGACAGTGTAGCGATAGGTATATAATCTCCCCCTTCCCCCATCTCAATACCCCCTTCCCCCCTTCTCCCCGTTCCTAATAAGCCTTATGGTTTCTGTAGACGTTAAGCACCATGTTTACTTACTGGGCTCCCCGTCAATAACAGTCCGAACGGTCTGTGTGGACGTAAACCAACATTGAACTCGAACTGTGAAATTACAGAGCTCAACAGAAAACGTGTGTGAAAGAAGAAGTGGTCGTCCTGGTCTCTAACAGTCCGAACGGTCTGTGTGGACGTAAACCAACATTGAACTCGAACTGTAAAATTACAGAGCTCCAGAAAACGTGTGTGAAAGAAGAAGTGGTCGTCCTGGTCTCTAACAGTCCGAACGGTCTGTGTGGACGTAAACCAACATTGAACTCGAACTGTGAAATTACAGAGCTCCAGAAAACGTGTGTGAAAGAAGAAGTGGTCGTCCTGGTCTCTAACAGTCCGAACGATCTGTGTGGACGTAAACCAACATTGAACTCGAACTGTGAATTTACAGAGCTCAACAAAAAAAAACTGTGTGAAAGAAGAAGTGGCCATCCTGGGCTCCCCGTCTCTAACAGTCCGTACGGTCTGTGGACGTGAAGCAACAGCTGAGATCACACATTAATACCGTTCTGTTCTGTCTTACTGGCGTGTTCCTTTCCCGTTGATTCACCTTCAACGCAACGCTGAACGAACGAACAGCTCCACGAGGTGGACGTCCTGGGCTCCCCGTCTCTAACAGTCCGTACGGTCTGTGTGGACGTAAACCAACATTGAACTCGAACTGTGAAATTATAGAGCTCCAGAAAAAGTGTGTGAAAGAAGAAGTGGTCGTCCTGGTCTCTAACAGTCCGAACGGTCTCTGTGGACGTAAACCAACATTGAACTCGAACTGTGAATTTACAGAGCTCGGGAGCTGCGTGAAGTAAGAGGTTGACATCCTCTTTGCTTCCCGTATCTAACAGTAATAGTCTGTACGGTCTCTGTGGACGTAAAGCAACACGTAAACGAAATGGACTTTAAAAACCAATTTCCTTCGTCGGGGTGATTTTTCATGATGAAGAGTTTCTGTGTCGCCCGAGGCTGCATGCAATGAACACCGACGTCTCTCCGAGTCGCTGCGATTACGAGTGTTAAAGAACAAGCCTTGATGGAGCAGCTGTACCGCAGTGATCCGTTTTTCCAACGACAGGTTCAACCAGGTTTGCCGCCTTACGGATTACGCTGATGTAGCACCAAACAAAGATTGGCTGCAGAAGAACCAATATCTCTGACAACTAAGACTGTCTGTCTGTCTGTCTGTCTGTCTGTCTGTCTGTCTGTCTGTCTGTCTGTCTCTCTCTCTCTCTCTCTCTCTCTCTCTCTCTCTCTCTCTCTCTCTCTCTCTCTCTCTCTCTCTGACCGTCTCTGTCTGTCTGTCTGTCTGTCTGTCTGTCTGTCTGTCCTCTCCTCTCTCTCTCTCTCTCTCTCTCTCTCTCTCTCTCTCTCTCTCTCTCTCTCTCTCTCTCTCTCTCTCTCTCTCTCTCTCTCTCTCTCTCTCTCTCTCTCTCTCTCTTACTTGGTTTACACCCACATTGTTACTTTGCATTGACGCTGAAAATCCTCTCCTGTAGAAACAGAAGGAAAAAAACTAATTTGAAACAGGGATCTGACAAAACAGAGATCTAGGCCTTGAATCCTTCCTACCATCACGATACAAGTGAATTATGGTCGATTACACTGGACTCAGAAACAGTCCTAGAAAGCGATTAGACTTTACCTCAAGGAGCACACACACACACACACACACACACACACACACACACACACACACACACACACACACACACACACACACACACACACACACACACACACACACACACACACACACCACACACGCACGCACGCACGCACGCACGCACGTACACACTCATGCTCGCACGCACACACGCACACACACACACACACACACACACACACACACACACACACACACACACACACACACACACACCACCACCATCACAACCACCACACATGTATGCACATATATTCACACACACACAAGCACGCGCGCACGTGCACACAACACACACTAAATGAAGCATCATAAAAGAACAAAAATAAGCACCTGCTGTCAATATTTCCATAACAACCTTACGAACCACAGCTGTGGAAGAATACATTACTTGATACCAAAATTCAAAAAAATTACACGTACATTATTGGCTCACTTTTAATCCACAATGCATTAATTTTGTCACGATTTGAATATGCCGATACGAAGTCATCAATAATCCAAACACTGTCTGTCAAAGTGGCAGCTTTATTCTGTGTTCTTCATTGGTACAGTGGCTTCGTCGTCGTCTTTTGTCAACAAACCACGTTCATAAGCGGAAATATTGGTCAGCATACCGTCCCCCCAACCCCGCCTCCCCCCCCCCCCCCCCCCCCCCCCCCCCCCCCCCCCGTGGTTAATGACAATGTCGGTTAGCTTACCATCCAGTCTCTAGCGATATTGGGAGCTCCTAGACCTGTCTATAATAGCAATATGCCAGCTTAGTGTATATTATAAGGACATATGACCACCTTTAAAATATAACTAGTGACATCTGACCACCCCTGCAACAGCACTGGTGACATCTGACCACCCCTGTAACAACACTACTGACATCTGACCACCCCTGTAACAACACTACTGACATCTGACATCTGACTATCTCTGGCCCTGTAACAACACTAGTGACATCTGACCGCCCTCTTTAACAACACTACTGACATCTGACCACCCATGTAACAACTCTATTGACATCTGACCACACCTTTAACAACACTACTGACATCTGATTACCCCTTTAACAACACTATTGACATCTGACCACCCCTTTAACAACGCTACTGACATCTGACCACCCCTTTAACAACGCTACTGACATCTGACCACCCCTTTAACAACACTACTGACATCTGACTACACCTTTAACAACACTTCTGACATCTGACCACCCCTTTAACAACACTACTGACATCTGACCACCCCCTGTAACAACACTACTGACATCTGACTACTCTGCCCCTGTAACAACACTACTGACATCTGACTACTCTGCCCCTGTAACAACACTACTGACATATGACCACCGTGGCCCTGTAACAACACTAGTGACATCTGACCCCCCGTGTAACAACACTACTGACGCCTGGTTTGTTTGCTGGGGATGCCAGCCAGCACGTGACAACAGCACGCGTCGTTATTTTCAGTAACCACCTCAAGTGAAAGCAAAAGCCTTTCGTCAAACATGGCAACAAACGATGTGGACATCGATTGGTTGTCGATTCCCTGTCGTTGGCATATTTACTCGGTGACAGAGAAAATTCTTCTCTGTCGAAAAATGAAAGAATATTTGTCTGTGGGAAAACATGTAAGGACAAAAACGTTCTAAAAGCCCTGTCACTTTCAAACCACCTCGACCACAGGTTTCCTCGGAAGTCGTTCTTCTCAGCCTGAATTTTGGACGCAAGCGGGTGAATGCAAGTAATCTCGCATTCGTGTACAAATAGAGTGACCTAGTACTAATCTATGGTACATTGTTGTTCTGTACATAACGAGAAAACGTTGTTTTCCGTTGTTGGTTTGTGTGCTTGTTTGTTTGTTTGCTTGTTTGTTTGTTGTTGGTGTTGTTTTTGTTGTTGTTGTTGTGTTTGTTGTTGTTGTTGTTGTTGTTGTTGTGTGTGTGTGTGTGTGTGTGTGTGTGTGTGTGTGTGTGTGTGTGTGTGTGTGTGTGACTGTATGTCTGTCTGTGGGGGAGGGGGGTCTGTGTGTGGGCGTGTCTGTTTGTCTGTGTGTGTGTGTGTGTGTGTGCGTGCGTGCGTGCGTGCGTGCGTACGTGTGTTTGTGCGTGCGTGCGTGCGTGCGTGCGTGCCGCGTGCGTGATTGCGTGCGTGCGTGTGATTGTGTGTGCGTGCGTGCGAGTGTGTGTGTGTGTGTGTGTGTGTGTGTGTGTGTGTGTGTGTGTGTGTGTGTGTGTGTGTGTGTGTGTGCGTGCGAGTGTGTGTGTGTGTGTGTGTGTGTTCGTGGGGAACATGCAAGTCTCCGCTGAACTTTCAGCTGGCGTGCCCGCTGTGAAAGAAAGACACAAAGGCACACTTCACTCTCGCTCCCGCTGGATGCGCGCGCACCAATATGACTCACAGGACTTGGGGCTAGGCTTCGTGCAGAAGCTGGCGGGGTTTGCTGCGTTCAGTGCCTTGACTGCCCGCTGAAATACCCAGCTGGCCTACATAGTTACAAGCGTATACCCACACACACACACATCGTTTCACTGCGCGACAAAGATTGTTGAGAATTTTAAAAAAAGAACAAGCAACAACAACAAAGAAAAATGAGAGAAAAACACGCACCGACACAAGAACAATAACAACAACGACAAAAACAACACACACACACACACACACACACACACACACACACACACACACACACACACACACACACACGCACACATACACACACATCACACACACACACACACACACACACACACACACACACACACACACACACACACACACACACACACACACACTCACACACACACCCCTCACATAACACACAACTACACACTATGACACACACACAACACACACACACACACACACACACACAAAACACACACACACACACACACACACACACACACACATATGCACACGCACACGTACACACACACTCACACACACACACACACACACACACACACACACACACACACACACACACACACACACACACACACACACACACACACACACATACACACGCACTCAGGCACGCACGCACGCACGTTCACACACACACACATGCACGCACGTACAATCGCACGCACACGCACACACACACACACACACACACACACACACACACACACACACACACACACACTCGCACACACACACACAGAGAACGCACGCACGCACGCACGCACGCACGCACGCACGCACACACACCACGAAAGATCCAAACCTGAGAAAACCTAAAAGTGCAATATATGACTATATCTCTCCAAGCTCTCCTCAGGTTTTCAAATCTCCCATCAGCGTAAATCCCTCTGCATTTCATTTTACCATCGACCTCTTTCCTACATCCCAGTTGTTGCATACCGCATCGGCAAAACTCGTAGCAAAATGTAGGATTGGAAACGTCATGTCCTTTCGACATTTTTACGAATTCACCCCTATCGGCTTGACAAGGGCTGTCATCTCATACGCCTTAAAAGAGCAAGGAAAAGTAGACCGCACTGGTAAACAAGATGTCTGTTTGATTTCTGGAAAGAGATTCAGATTCTGCAAACAGAGACTGACGGCTTGAGACTGAAAAGGTTGGAATGAAGACAGACGACACAAGAACGAGGACGCCGTATTGAATGAAGACAGACGACACAAGAACGAGAACGCCGTATTGAATGAAGACAGACGACACAAGAACGAGGACGCCGTATTGCAGAACTCGATTTATGTGATCCTGAGGTGGCTCTGTACGCTAAAATCCTAGAACTAGCTAATAATCCATTACAAATCCAAGAACTAGCTAATAATCCATTACAAATCCAAGAACTAGCTAATAATCCATTACAAATCCAAGAACTAGCTAATAATCCATTACAAATCCTAGAACTAGCTAATAATCCATTACAAATCCTAGAACTAGCTAATAATCCATTACAAATCCAAGAACTAGCTAATAATCCATTACAAATCCTAGAACTAGCTAATAATCCATTACAAATCCAAGAACTAGCTAATAATCCATTACAAATCCAAGAACTAGCTAATAATCCATTACAAATCCAAGAACTAGCTAATAATCCATTATTCATAAGGACAGTTCAATGGAGTACGATTCCCAAATCCCAGGATCTTAAAAAACCAAATTTGAAAAAGAATTAAACGAACACAGCATTGGCCCCAAAGAGCCATACTTGCAGAAAAGCTCTAGGGGTCTAAAGAGGACCTGCCACTAACAGCCAGCCTTGTTGATGTCGTTGATCGCTTTTATATAACGCTGTTCTCCGCTCTCGAGCAGACTCACTGCGCTCGCATGCGATCCTGCATGAGTGAATAACTTTTTATAGCGCCTTTTTGAGTATCCACCGAAGTGGTGTACTTACAGCGCTGGCATGGCTGGTGCCACGTGAAACTGCTGCCGTCTCGGCGCAAGTTCTGTGTATACCATACAACCATGCGCCATGTCACATCATGCAAAGCCACATACGTAAGGTGCATCCGTGTTTACCTGCCACCCGCACTTTCGGCAGAATGACCGGGAGCTTTTACGTGCTACTGCGGGAACACGGGGATGGAACGGATACCGAAATAACAGTCCAAGTACTAACCAGGCCCAACGTTGCTTAACTTCGGTGATGGGACGAGAACCGATGTTTCCAACGAGTACCGCCGGAGTGGGAGTGGGGGGAGGGGGGGGGGGTAGTTATTGCCCAAGCCGGGTTTCAAGAAGAAAGAGTGAACAACAGCTGGTGCAGTTGACAAAATAGAACAGATCTAGGGAAACGTACTCACCAGTGCGACGAAACACAAGAAAACAATAGTACACGAGCTCTTTCG
>JABMCL010001978.1:67500-110000 GCA_018857735.1 Alviniconcha marisindica
TGACATCATTTGGTTTGTGTGTGACGTTGCCTGAGTTCCTGCTTGCATCAGAGGTTCTGTGTAGATCCGTGTGGAGCAAATGTCTCGAGTTTAATGGGTCTGGTTTGCTAAAGCTCTGTTTGAGACATGTGTTAAACGGAACTAGAACTGATGGTACAAAATATGTGGCATTGACGGGGTTAAAGTCTGGGGTGGATCCGACTCAGTGTATGCATGGTTTGCAAGCTGCTAGTATGCTTTAACCTTTCCCTTACACACACGCCCACTGCTCACAGACACAAACACACACACACACACACACACACACACACACACACACACGTATATATATATATATATACTTTCACGAGCGCGCCAGCACCGCGCGCACACACACACCACACACACACACACCACACACACACACATGCATGCACACACACACACACACACACAACACACACACACACACACAGCACGCACACACAACACAACACACACACCCCACACACACGCACGCACGACACCACACACACACACACACACACACACACACTGTGTGTGAGCATTTTACAACCCAAAATGTGCACTCCCTCCCAGAGGATCGAGTCAAGCCATTGTAGTTTTATTTAGGACCTCAGACACCAGTCGCACCACACTGACAATCAAAACAATCATGTTGTCTCGTCGAAGCTCGCGGCAATTCTTCCAAGCGCTGACTCGGGCTGCACAGGATCGCCATTATTGGTTGATGATGGAAGGGAGATAAGGCGCCTCGCAGTCTGGAATGCTATTCTCCGCAGGAGTTGTCTGGCTTTGCGGGCTAAACCGATGTATTCGTCTTCGGAGAAAGAGCTGTCAGCTTTAGGACGAGGCAACGATTCGCATCTTGGGTATTTCCTTGAATTAGGAGCGGCCGAGTATCAGATAATGGTGCGCTTTATGCAATCCGTTATTACCATAAGGCAGCTGGGAACGTTTGAACGGAAAGCACAACTGTATATATATATGTTACACTGAGCTACCACGAGCATATTATAACCGTGGACAGAGAGGTTTTTACGTTTTACTTTTTCTTTCTTACGTTTCTTCCCTCAGAAACAACCCAGTAATATTCTTATGCTGACACGCTGCCAGAAACAGGCTGGGCCAGAGATTCTCTCAGTGGAGTGAGTATTGCGTCTACAAATGACCCAGTGCAACATAGACGGGCTCCCGTTATATAGCATATAATAGATTATTTACGGCATGGGTCCATCGCGTAGGAGCCGGGAGTGCTTACTGACCAAGGTCTAGGGATACGCGCATTTTGTCATCCTCGCCCGCGCACATGGACGTAAACACGCCCAGATGCACACGCCCACACACATACAAACACGCACGCACGGACGCACGCACGCACGCACACTACAAATACATGCGCCACTGGTGATGGGTTGGTGGTACGCGCGCGTATGTGTATGTGTGTGTGTTGTGTGTTGGGGGGGAGGGTCGTGGGTGTGTGCGGTATGTGCATGGGCGTGTGTGTGGGGGGGGGGGGGGGGGAGGGGGAGGAGGGGTGGGGTGTGCGCGCGAGTGTGTGTGTGTGGGGGGGGGGGAGGAGGGGGCGTGGTGTGTGGGCGCGTGGGGGGGGGGGGGGAGGAGGGTCGTGGGCGTGTGTGTGCCTGCACACTGGCAGTTTGGTACTCTGTGTTCCCCTCGCTCAGTCCCCAGGACATACTCAGGTGCGTCCACACACACACACACAAAACACACACTCACACACAAAACACACACTCTCACACACACACAAAAAACACCAACACACCACACAAAACACCACACAACACACACACACACACACAACTCACACACAAAAACACACACACACAAACACACACACACACACACACACACACACACAAAACACACACACAACACACACACACACACACACACACACACACACACACACACACACACACACACACACACACACACACACACACACACACACACACAAAAACACACACAACACACACACACACAACACAAACACACACACACACACACACACACACACACACACACACACACACACAAACACACACACACACACACACACACACACACACACAACAAAACACACACTCACACACAAAACAAATAACACACACACGCGTGTGTATACACACAAACACACACACACAACAATCAATCAAAATACTTATACCCACAAACACAGTGAGCAAACACAATCACTCAACACATCAACATCATACAAATAATGCAAACAACATGTGGGTGTACAATTAACGTTGTATAATATGGCTATAAAATGTAGAGATTGTCAGAGTGGGTTGCTGTCACAATTCGTCTTTCTTAACGCCAGCAGTTTTGAAAAAGTTAACCAGGTCCTCTTCTGACCGTCCGCCGTTGTAATCCGACTTCATGGAACCGTTCCTGCAACAGCAACAGACAGAGAAGGGCTTGGGTACTGCTGGAGTGCCAGCAAACACTCTATCTCATCCATCTTGCTCTGTAGACTATATTAACTCTCTCTCTCTCTCTCTCTCTCTCTCTCTCTCTCTCTCTCTCTCTCTCTCTCTCTCATATGTGTGTGTGTGTGTGTGTGTGTGTGTGTGTGTGTGTGTGTGTGTGTGTGTGTGTGTGTGTGTGTGTGTGCGTGTGCATACGTGTGTGTACGTGCATGTGTGGTGTGCGAGGAATACAATATTATGACTATTATAATTACTATTTTTGAGGTTTTATTGCACACATTTTTGTTGATCTTGTAAAATGCAGTGTGCTCACCCTTATTGGTGCGATCGAGCACTATAAAAATTACCACTAGTATCATTATTAACCCAGATAAACCAACACCCACGGCTTCATCAGTATATGCACACTGGCACAAACTTTCTCAGGTCAAAAACGAGTCCTGATATGCATGGATGATCTCCCCTGACCTGTCACGAAACTGGCTGTTCAACGGCAGCACTGCTAACAGCAGAACTACAACAACACTAACAGCAAAACTACAACAACACTAACAGCAAAACTACAACAACAACAAGAAGAGAATCAACACGCAAGGGAGTTAATTATCGCTCGAAATACATAACACAAGTACAACAACAAAGACCCGAGTCGGCTACGGTAACTCTCACCTGGCATGCAAGTAAACACAAGGTACATAAACTCCACCAGAGGTACATCCTCAGACAGGAAGAGAGTTAGTTAGCAATTGGATCTTAATGTCCTGTTAACCGCACAGCGTCACTTGAGGACAATCAGACTCCGTCACAAGCAAATGCTCATTTCAAAACTCTTCTCATATATATCAACCCTTTCTCAAGTCCCACAGCTGTCAGCCCCTTTTGGAAGTAAACCTTATTCCAGAGTTTGTGAACCTGTATTTCCCTTATGCAGGCCGGGGTCTTGTTTTTTCGCTGGTGGCAGCAGCATTTTGAATTCCAACCGCCATGTGTGGCAGTGGAATGAAGAAGCAATGTTATGCGAAACACATATGTGCAACTTCAAATCTCCCTTCCAACAAGATGTCTTAGCCTATTGCACTAGGTCAGTCAGTGTGCATTTGGCGATGGCGTGTGTCGGCTGCTCATTCGACAGTTTTTCAATCTTTTTGCTCAGTTTAAAACAACATCAAAATCTCATGAAAATTATGTTTTCCTGTATCCATTTTCCAATATGGCCATAACCCCCCAAAATAATTATACCGGTAAACTGTACAGGTTGACAGGTATGAAATCCCTACACAAACATCAAACACAAATTTTCAAAGAGCTACACCCTTCAATAGTTCCCCTGTTAAAAGAGCCCATAAGGCTAAGGACATGCTGGTATCAGGGGGAGTAAGTAAGTAATTTGGTGTTTTACGCCCAATCAACCATTACGGTTATCTCAGGGCATGTATCAGGGGGAAGAAGAAGTAGAAGAAAAACAGCAACTGACAGAGAGAAAGGTTTGACTCACTCAAAATATTTGAGGGTGGGGTATCCTTTGACGCTGTATTTGCTGCCGAGGTCTTTGTACTTGGTGGCATCCACAGCGGCCAGCTTGGCGTCCGGCGCCTCCTTCTTCAGACGTCCAGCAGCAGACATGTAGGCCGGCTTCATCTTCTTGCAATGGCCGCACCCTGAGAACAGCAGCACAAAATGCGTCTCTCCAGAAACAGATGTGGTCAGGTAGAGTTAGACATGGTTCACTGACATGTGGTCAGGTAGAGTTAGACATGGTTCACTGACATGTGGTCAGGTAGAGTTAGACATGGTTCACAGATGTGGTCAGGTAGAGTTAGACATGGTTCACAGATGTGGTCAGGTAGAGTTAGACATGGTTCACTGACATGTGGTCAGGTAGAGTTAGACATGGTTCACTGACATGTGGTCAGGTAGAGTTAGACATGGTTCACTGACATGTGGTCAGGTAGAGTTAGACATGGTTCACTGACATGTGGTCAGGTAGAGTTAGACATGGTTCACTGACATGTGGTCAGGTAGAGTTAGATAAGGTTCACTGACATGTGGTCAGGTAGAGTTAGACAAGGTTCACTGACATGTGGTCAGGTAGAGTTAGACATGGTTCACTGACATGTGGTCAGGTAGAGTTAGACATGGTTCACTGACATGTGGTCAGGTAGAGTTAGACATGGTTCACTGACATGTGGTCAGGTAGAGTTAGACATGGTTCACTGACATGTGGTCAGGTAGAGTTAGACATGGTTCACTGACATGTGGTCAGGTAGAGTTAGACAAGGTTCACTGACATGTGGTCAGGTAGAGTTAGACAAGGTTCACTGACATGTGGTCAGGTAGAGTTAGACATGGTTCACTGACATGTGGTCAGGTAGAGTTAGACAAGGTTCACTGACATGTGGTCAGGTAGAGTTAGACATGGTTCACTGATATGTGGTCAGATAGAGTTAGATATGGTTCATTGACATGTGGTCAGGTAGAGTTAGACAAGGTTCACTGACATGTGGTCAGGTAGAGTTAGACATGGTTCACTGACATGTGGTCAGGTAGAGTTAGACATGGTTCACTGACATGTGGTCAGGTAGAGTTAGACAAGGTTCACTGACATGTGGTCAGGTAGAGTTAGACATGGTTCACTGACATGTAGTCAGGTAGAGTTAGACATGGTTCACTGACATGTGGTCAGGTAGAGTTAGACATGGTTCACTGACATGGGTCAGGTAGAGTTAGACAAGGTTCACTGACATGTGGTCAGGTAGAGTTAGATATGGTTCACTGACATGTGGTCAGGTAGAGTTAGACAAGGTTCACTGACATGTGGTCAGGTAGAGTTAGACATGGTTCACTGACATGTGGTCAGGTAGAGTTAGACATGGTTCACTGACATGTGGTCAGGTAGAGTTAGACAAGGTTCACTGACATGTGGTCAGGTAGAGTTAGACAAGGTTCACTGACATGTGGTCAGGTAGAGTTAGACAAGGTTCACTGACATGTGGTCAGGTAGAGTTAGACATGGTTCACTGACATGTGGTCGGTAGAGTTAGACAAGGTTCACTGACATGTGGTCAGGTAGAGTTAGACAAGGTTCACTGACATGTGGTCAGGTAGAGTTAGACAAGGTTCACTGACATGTGGTCAGGTAGAGTTAGACAAGGTTCACTGACATGTGGTCAGGTAGAGTTAGACATGGTTCACTGACATGTGGTCAGGTAGAGTTAGACATGGTTCACTGACATGTGGTCAGGTAGAGTTAGACATGGTTCACTGACATGTGGTCGGGTTGAGTTAGACAAGGTTCACTGACATGTGGTCGGGTAGAGTTAGACAAGGTTCACTGACATGTGGTCGGGTAGAGTTAGACATGGTTCACTGACATGTGGTCGGGTTGAGTTAGATAAGGTTCACTGACATGTGGTCGGGTAGAGTTAGATAAGGTTCACTGACATGTGGTCAGGTAGAGTTAGATAAGGTTCACTGACATGTGGTCGGGTAGAGTTAGACATGGTTCACTAACATGTGATCGGGTTGAGTTAGATACGGTCCACTGACATAGGGACAAGCAAGCAGGTAGGCTTTGAGATGTGAGTTTGTGATGGTATGAAACAGTCTGAAATCCCAGGAATCTATCTCTCTCTGTCTGTCTCTCTCCTGACTCTCTCTCTCTCCTCCTCCTCTCCCTCTCTCCATCACTCACTCTCTCTCTCTCTCTCTCTCTAATCTCATCTCCTCCTCTCTCTCTCTCATCTTCCCCTCCCCCACCCCCATGCTGTCTAGCCCTCTACTCACTACTTCACCTACTTGTCTAACTCTCTCATCTCTCACTGCTCTCTCAGTCTCTCCTCTGTTCTCTAGACAGTGTCAGGTAGAGTTAGCAGTTCACTGACATGTGGTCGTAGTCCTCTTCCTTCTGGTCTCTTCGTCTCTCTCTTGTCACCACAAAACACAGTTACACACAGCACAAGATACACATGGTGTGTATAATTCTGTGTGTGGTTTGGGTTAAGAGTTTATAAGCTTTCATGTGACTCTCAAAAGTTGGTTTTAAACAACTGTCAAGACGCTAAAAATTACTCTTCATTCCCGCATGCAGTAAATAGATCGTCTGTACTGGAAGTAACAACCAGAAGAAAAAAAGAAGAAAGAAAAAACTGTACACACACTAACTTTGGTTTCTGGCATGGGACAAAACATCACATTGCTGAATCACCATCACTGTTCTGTTCTTCAAATCTTTAAAATAATGATTAATAACAATAATAATAAAAGTATTTTTAAAGCGTAAAATCTTGTCCCTAGAGGCTACTCTAAGTGCGTGAGCACACACGCGCACACACACACACACACACATACACACACTCACACACACATACACACACTCACACACACACACTTATATACTCACAGGGCGCATAAAACATGACAAGCGTTTTCTTATTGGCGGCAATAAAGTCATCAAATGTTTTGTCCGTCAGGTGGACGACATCAGACACAATCTCCGACCACTCTGGCTCTGGCGCTGCTGGTGGTGGAGGGGCCTTGGGACTGCAAAGAAACAAGTGCTGCTTGAAACACAGATTCCCATCTTTATTTAGAAAGAAACGAACAAACAAAGACAAAGACGAAAACATGAAAACAACAATGTCACACAAGCTAGACCCTGAAAAGAGGGTGATTATAACATAACATAAAGAAGTTCATCTTTTCTCAGCTCACATATTACAATTATGAGTTTGGTCCATGAAATAATAATCCTATTGTCAAAAGAGACCTGTTTTTCAACTAGCAGAAATGTGTGTGTGTGTGTGTGTGTGTGAGTGTGTGAGTGAGTGAGTGAGTGAGAGAGAGTGTGTGAGTGTGTGAGTGAGTGAGTGAGTGAGTGAGTGAGTGAGTGAGTGAGTGAGTGAGTGAGTGGTGGGTGAGTGTGTGTGTGTGTGTGTGTGTATGTGTGTGTGCATGTGTGTGTGCGTGCGTGTGTGTGCATGCATGTGTGTTTTTTTGTTTTTTCTTTCTTTCTTTCTTTCTTTCTTTCTTTTCTTGGTAAGACTCATCACCCTGCAATTGGAATCGTAAAACTCATCTGAAGCGGCCAAAAATCCAGCTTCCAGCATGCTCAGATCAATAAGCAAAATATGGAGTCATTGGTTCTGAGCACTGCCAGAAATTCAGCCAAGCACTCACTTTCTCACGAATGCAACCAGACCATCACTCACTTTCTCATGAATGCAACCAGACCATCACTCACTTTCTCATGAATGCAACCAGACCATCACTCACTTTCTCATGAATGCAACCAGACCATCACTCACTTTCTCACGAATGCAACCAGATCATCACTCACTTTCTCATGAATGCAACCAGACCATCACTCACTTTCTCACGAATGCAACCAGACCATCACTCACTTTCTCACGAATGCAAACCATCACTCACTTTCTCACGAATGCAACCAGACCATCACTCACTTTCTCATGAATGCAACCAGACCATCACTCACTTTCTCATGAATGCAACCAGATCATCACTCACTTTCTCATGAATGCAACCAGACCATCACTCACTTTCTCATGAATGCAACCAGATCATCAGTGGACCTGCCACTGCTGTACTCAAATGCCAGCTTCCCATTTCTGAAACACAAACACACAGTGCAGGGCAGGGTTAGCACGGTCACAGCACTGATGTATGTCAAATCAAACAGTCGCCGACTAATAATTATGAAACTCACTCTCTCTCTCTCTCTCATCATCCTCTTCTCTCTCTCTCTCTCTTACTCAATCCCCTCATCACACACACACACACACACACACACACACACACATAACACACACACACAACACACAACACACACACACACACACACACACACACACACACATAAACAAACACACACACAAACACACACACACACACAAACACACACACACACACACACAACACACACACACACACACACACACACACACACACATAAACAAACACACGCACACACACACACGCATGCATGCATAAACACACACAAATGCACACACATACACACAATAATAACCATACAAGGCTACAAGAGACATTTCCGCAATGGTCTTGACAAATTTCAGTTTAAAAACAAGTGGTTCAAATTGTCCATGCACATGCTCCTTGGTTTTATTAAGTTGTTCAGTACCAGCTAGGATTACCAAGAAGGATGCCATAGCAGCTCATCCTGGCACGGACATAATATGTGCTAGTGCTAACAACTGACAAACATGTACTTTTCACATAATTATTTACATAATTTGTTAGCCACTGACAAACAGAATATGCTAAAAGAAATCAAAGATACTCACTGGAAATATTTCACTGGAAAACAAAAACAGACAGAGTAAAAGTGGTGAGTTGAAGTACTTCCACATGATCACAAATTATAAAGCAAACACATACAGCAGGCCTGCACCACACACATGAGACCATTTCAACTTCATTTAAAGACCCTGCTACACACTGTCATCGTGTACATGTTTGACACATATATATATAATTCCTTGAAACATGTGTGTGTGTGTGTGTGTGTGTGTGTGTGTGTGTGTGAGAGAGAGAGAGAGAGAGAGAGAGTGTGTGCATGTGTGCAAGTGTGTGTATGCATGCATGTGTGTGTGTGTGTGTGTGTGTGTGTGTGTGTGTGTGTGTGTGTGTGTGTGAATGTGTGTGTGCATGCACATGTATGCATGTGTGTGTGTGTGTGTGTGTGTGTGTGTGTGTGGGTGTGGGTGGGCATGTGTGTATGTGTGTGTGTGTGTGTGTGTGTGTGTGTACACTAACAAAAAATCTTTTTCTCTCTCTTTTTTGTTGTTGCTCTATGCCACAGGCTGAAATAAAAATGAGACCTAAAATGCCCGGTGCCCACACAGAAAGAAGACAGGCAACTCTAATTCTCCAGCCACACACACTCCTTCCTGCCTCACTGCTCTCCCTTCAGCTGGTCCGTGCTACTTCATTTACTTATTGAGTCATTGGGGGTGGGGGGGGCACAATCCAAACTAATTTTCCTCAATTCCTGCTTCCAGCAGGTTCGTACGCACCAATGAGCTACATCCACACACAATGGCCGTAAATCATGACATAAATTTCAGTTTAAAAAAAAGCATGACTGGGATTTACTTCCTACACATTATCAAACTAATACCAAGTCTTAATTCCATTACTGGCAAGCAATCACCTTCAGAAGTTAAAACCACTCCTTGCACATTATGGGCTAAACCAGCCTCTCAATTTCTCAGCGAGCCGGTTTGGCCTAGCGGTAAGGCGTTAGGCTGGTAAGCAGAGGGACCTTGGTTTGAATCCGCTTTGGCTCTCCTTTCTCTTCAAAAGTTATAGTATGTGGACACTGTCTTGTGACTTTGTCCCTCACAATTAATGAAACATTAAAATGGTTCTCATCGCTGCCCATCTTAATGCAGGAGTCTGGTGGTGACAGTGTCTAGCTGTATAATCTCTCTCTTCCCCCACCTCCATACCCCCCTTCCCCACCTTCACCCCATCCCTAATAAGCCTTATGGTTTCTGTGGACATTAAACACGCTGTTTACTTACCCAATATTCTACCTTTCCCTGATTCACAAAAGGACCAGAACTGATGAGGACACGAACTACAAAGTTCTCAGACGCCATTAACAACTTACATGTTGGAAATCCACGGACTTCAAATCGGCCGGACAGGTCTTTCTCAATGGTGGCATCAACGGCTGCTAGGGCTCCCAGCTGCAAAGACAAGCAACACCATGACCAGCACGCCAGCAATACAACACTAGAATTCTGTTCCCACAGTCTCCACTCTTTCAGCTACAACCTGGTCTGCATACAAAGACAAGCAACACAATCACCCGCATGCCAGAAAACCAGTTCTGGAACTCTGTTCCCACAGTCTGTTCCTTCAGTCACAACCTGGTCTGCATACAAAGACAAGCAACACAATCACCCGCATGCCAGCAATCCAGTTCTGGAACTCTGTTCCCTTCAGTCACAACCTGGTCTGCATTCAGATCTGCACTGAAGGGATGGTGGAAGGACGAAGGGTTAGGTTTCCTGTGAGGCATTTAATAATAATAAAAAAATAATTACAGTATTCATACAGTGCAAAATCTTGTCCCTCTATAGAGACTATCCTACGTGAATACATGCTCACACACACAACACACACACACACAAGCACACCCACACCCACGCACACACTCACACACACACACAGAAGTACCTACACCCATGAGCATACTGACTACACAAAGCTTTATTTACACAACTTAAAATGGCCAGCAAACAGACTTAAAACGGATGAAGACAGCAGCACAGAACAGAAAACATGGCAGGTCTATAATTTTGGAAAAGAAATGTTTTGAGGTTACACTTGAATGAGTTACCCTTGCATTTCAACCTGCAGACAATGAAAGATGAAACTTCCACCACTAATGATAAGAAGACTGAAGCTTTTACCGCCCAGTCAGAGGATCAGTGCATACTGTGGGTCCCATCAAATCACAGCTGTAAAAACAGAAACTAACAAAGGGATCCGCACCTGGGGCAAACCACCCGGCAAAGATTTGGATGCAGATGGCCTGCTGTTTTTATACTAACTTAAACAACTGAAGACATTTTCGCCAAATGGTCTTTTGCCGAGTCAGCAAAGCTATACTGTTATCTCAAATGGCTTTTGACCACATAAGGCAGCCTGTTATGCTTCTGACAAAACACTCGACCCAAACACATACAAGGTTCAAAAGAACGCCATTTATTATGACAAAACACAACCTGCAAATTTTAGGGGTAATCACCTTTGTCATGCTACAAAATGACACTTAAACAACAGTTAAAAGGTGAAAAATGATGCAAAATAAAATGGAAAGCTAAATCACTTTTGTTTGTGGTCGAGCTATGTTGTTTTCCTGTCCAGTGCTTGGAAGAATGTTGGCATGACCTAAACGCTCAACACAAGGGCAAAACCACAACGGCAGGAGCCGAGGTTGACCTACCTGTTCATCATGAACCATTTTTGCTGCCTCGCCAAAAGCTGGCTTCATCTTTTTGCAGTGGCCGCACCCTGAAATAGACATAACAGCGGATGAAATATTAGTGACCTCCCAACAAGAAAGGAATAAGTAAGTCAACCATTACGGTTATATCAGGGCGAACAAGACAGGAAAATGCTCGGATGATTATACTGCAGTCAAAACAGGAAAAGTGCAGCTATCTGCCTCCTTTAAACAATGTAATTCACAGAGACAGTATTCTTCCCATTTTGGTTTGGTTTTGGTTCTTCACTATTTTATAGGAAAAATCACACGCAGTGCCTTGAACTTCTGATGGAAGCAAGACACAGAAGCAAACAATAACCCTCAGGTTTGCAAAGTCACCTCTTTTATGACATCAGTGATATAACAGAAAAAGGTGTGTGTGTGTGTGTGTGTGTGTGTGTGTGTGTGTGTGTGTGTGTGTGTGTGTGTGATGTGTGATGTGTGTGTAGTGTGTGCATGTGTGGTATGTGTGTGTGTGTGTGTGTGTGTGTGTGTGTGTATGTTTGTGTGTGCATGTGCATACATGTGTCTGTCTCTGAGTGTGTGTGTGTCTGTCTGTCTGTCTGTCTGTATGCCTGTCTGTTTTCTTCTCTCTTCAGTTTTTTTCCCCTTCCTCTATACTGTTTCTTCTTAAATATCTGCAACACTTTGTTTTTCCTCTCTCTTTTTGCCGTTCCAGCAAAAGATGCATGCGCACGCACACGGACACACACTTACATGGTGCATAGAACATGACAAGAACAGAGCCCTCCTTGGTGACAAAGGTGTCAAAGTTATCGTTGGTCAAAAAGGCGATGTACTCCTTCCCTGTGATGTCCGCCCAATCATCTTCTGGCTTGGCCTGGGGCGTGGCGGGGGGTGGGGAGGGGGAGGGGCTAAGGGGGTCTCGCATGAAGTTGACAAAGTCGTTCTCCTGCAAAACGAAGACGTCTAATTATCGCAATATATTTGGGGGTCTCACATGAAGTTGACAAAGTCGTTCCCAGGCAAAACGAAGACGTCTAATTATCGCAATATATTTGGGGGTCTCGCATGAAGTTGACAAAGTCGTTCTCCTGCAAAAAGAATACATCTAATTATCGCAATATATTTGGGGGTTTCGCATGAAGTTGACAAAGTTGTTCTCCTGCAAAAAGAAGATGTCTAATTATCACAATATATTTGGGGGTCTCGCATGAAGTTGACAAAGTCGTTCTCCTGCGAAACGAAGACGTCTAATTATCGCAATATATTTCGTTTCTATCCCACCGTTTCCAACCGAAAAATACATCTAATTATCACAACACATGTCATTTCTATCACAGTTTCCAACTAAAGAAGACACCTAATTATCACAATACATTTCATTTCTATCACACTGTTTCCAACTAAAGAAGACCTCTAATTACCATAATACATTTCATTTCTGTCACACTGTTTGCAACCAAAAAGCGAGCTCACAACCGTTTACAAAAACAAATCATGCAGAAAGTTCAAGTTAACACTAAAATAGTTATCACAGCATAATAAAAACAGCCCCATACATTACAAGATGTTAGAAAAACACTATCACAGTATCATAAAATCAGTGTCATACATTACAAGCTCATTAAGAACCCATTAAAACACATAAAATTATGAAAGACATAAAATGAATAATAATTACATAATTTTTTCTCTCTCAACACCCATAACTGCATACATGCACATGTACACACACACACCACCACCACCACCACACACCACACACACACACACACACACAGCAACACATACACACACACACAGCACACACACACACACACACATCAATAGAACACACACACACACACACACACACACACAGGCATGTCACTGCGCACACACACACACACACATACACACAACACACACACAGCACGCACACATGCACACATGCATGTGCGCACACACACACGCATGCACACACAAACGCACGCACAGACGCACACACACACGCACACACACACACACACACACACACACACACAGAGGCATGCACACATGCATGTGCGCACACACACACGTACACACACACAAACACACGCACAGATGCACACACACACATGCACGCACACACACGCACGCACACACACACACACACCGTCACACACACACACCCACACATCTTTCCAGTTCTGAGTTGTTTCTTCACTGAAAGCTGTACTTTGCACTGTACTTTTTGCACTCAGCATTTTGATCCACAAGTACCTACATTATCAGCTGTCTTTTCAGATGATTGTTTCCTTGCAAACAGAAATCTAGCTGCATTGTTCTCTTGAAACTGTTCTGTTTTGATCTGCACATAGCACACCTACCTCTCTGCCTCCCATGTATTTCTGTGGGTTCTTGTTGTAGTTGAAATACTTGAAGGTAGGGTAGCCGGTCACATCGTGAACATTGCAGATGCTCTGCTGTGTCGTGCAGTCCACTGCTCCAAACATCACCTTTAAACAGTGTCACCAAACATCACCTTTAAACAGTGTCACCGAACATCACCTTTAAACAGTGTCACCGAACATCACCTTTAACAGGGTCACCAAACATCACCTTTAACAGGGTCACCAAACGTCACCTTTAACAGGGTCACCAAACGTCACCTTTAACAGTGTCACCAAACGTCACCTTTAACAGGGTCACCAAACGTCACCTTTAACAGGGTCACCAAACATCACCTGTACTCATGTCACCTTTATCAATGTCACCAAACATCACCTTTAATAGTGTCACCAAAAAACACCTTTAACAATGCCACCAATTATCACTTTTAACAGGGTCACCATACACCACCTTTAACAATGTCACCAAACATCACTTTTAACAGTTCAGTTCAGTTCAGTTCGGTTCAGTTCAAGATGACATCTATGTGCTCGGAAAAGCCCATATGTGCTCCACCCCATCTCTCAAAAGTTTCCCCAATGTCACCTCTGAAACGGTTCCAATGTTTGTCTGATTGACAATGACTTTGCACAGAAACCAAACAGTTCTGAAGTCTGCCATAACACCATGTACATCTTGAAAGACAGCTTCCACAAACTATACCCTCTACATAGCTGAGAAGGTGGTCAAGGTCAACGTGAAAGCAAAAAAAAAGGTCACCAACCTTTCCGTCCTCCTTAAACTTTGCAGCAGCTGCCATGAACTCGGGTTTGGCTTTCTTGCAGTGGCCGCACCCTGCAAAACATGATCGACGACAACAACACAGTTAAAACACTGGGAGAAAACGACTGCTCACAAGCATGTATACATCTTCTGCTGCAAGTGAGCCAGAAGCAGCACACAAGATGTTCCATGCATGGGTCGAGACTGTCTGCTGCCATGACAATCAGCTCATTGCATAACAGCATCCACCCTCCAGAATTGGAAGACAAATCCTCCAAAGACTGTGTGTGGCTGGGTAATAGAAGAGTCACACACATAATCCTCTTATCCTACAAAAAACAGTTGTCAATGTACAATCGCATGTACTGGGTGACCCTGGAATGTTGACCTGGGGAATGCTCCAACAGGAACATAACTCACACGGCATGTAGAACATGATGAGGCCCTGCCAAAGATCGTGTGTGGCTGCCAGTGTCACGGGGTAATGAAACAGTCACACACATAAGCCTCTCACCCTACAGAAAACAGTTGTCAGTGTACAATTGCATGTACTGGGTGACCCTGGAATGTTGACCTGGGGAATGCTCCAACAGGAACATAACTCACACGGCATGTAGAACATGATGAGGCCCCGCCAAAGATTGTGTGTGGCTGCCAGTGTCACGGGGTAATGAAAGAGTCACACACATAAGCCTCTCACCCTACAGAAAACAGCTGTCAATGTACCACTGCAAATACCGGGTGACTCCAGGTGACTCCACACACATAATCCTCTCACCCTGCAGAAAACTGCTGTCAATGTACCACTGCAAATACCGGGTGACTCCAGAGTTCAGCTGGGGGACTCCACAAAACACATAACCCCACAAAGCATGCAGAAAATGCGAAGACCCTGCCGATGATCGGTGTGGCTGCCAGTGTGGCAGGACATTGAAAGAGTCACACACATAAGCTTCACCCTGCAGAAAACTGCTGTCAATGTACCACTGCAAATACCGGGTGACCCCAGAGTTCAGCTGGGGCATGCTACAAGAACAACATAACTCACAAGGCATGCAGAACATGATGAAGACCTGCCGATGATTGTGTGTGGCTGCCAGTGTGGCAGGGCAGTGAAAGAGTCACAAACATAATCCTCTCAGCCTACGGAGTAAGTAAAAACCTGGGGTTTCCTCCATAGGGTAAGAGGATTAAGCGTGTGGCTTTTTCATTACCCTGCCACACTGGCAGCCACCTGCAATCGAAAAACAGTCGTCAACATACAACTGCATACATCGAGTGACCCTAGAGTGTTCACCTGGGACATGCTCCAACAACAACCACAACTCACAAGGCGCGTAGAACATGATGAGGGCGTGCTTCCTCTTCTTGAGGGTGGACTTGAAGTTCTCCTCGTTGAGGTGGATGACGTCGCTCTCCACCTCCTCCCAGCTGGGCTCCGGGGCTGGTGGCGGTGGGGGCTCCTTGGGGCTGTTGGAGCACACAGCATCACGTGCATCAGTTATCGCTCACTGGGGGACGTTCCAATTATTATCGCTCACTGTTGTGCAGCACTGCTCACTGGGGGACATTCCAATTAATACCGCTCACTGTTGTGGAGCACTGCTCACTCGGGGACATTTTAATTATTACCGCTCACTGTTGTGGAGCACTGCTCATGGACAGGAGGTGGGGGGGGGGGGGGGGGGGGGGGAGGGGTTATTATTGCTCACTGTTGTGGAACACTGCTCACTGGGGGACGTTCCAATTATTATCGCTCACTGTTGTACAGCACTGGTCACTGGGGGACATTCCAATTATTATCACTCACTGTTGTGGAACACTGCTCACTGGGTGACGTCCCAATTATTATCACTCACTGTAGAACAAAATAACTCACAAGGGGTGCAGTTCCAATGAAGACCGCCTCACTTTTTGTGGGTGCAGTGTCAGGGGGAAGAGTCCAAACATAATCCTCTCAGCCTGGGTGTAAAAACCTGGGCCCCCATGGGTGGGAAACGTGTGGTTTTTTTAAATTTCCTACACTCGCCACCCGTTGTAACATACAAATGCTCACTGCCCTAGGTGTTTGGGGCGCTTTCCCAAATATTACACAACTCACAAGTTGGCAGAACTGATGGGGCGTGCTTCCAATTATTATCGCTGACTTTTTAAGCTCTCCTCGTTGGGTGGGACGTTTCCTTATCCTCCCCTGGGGTTGGGGGGCAGGGGGTGGGGGTCCTTGGGCTGGGGACAGCATCCAGATCATTATCGCTCGCTGTTGTGCAGCACTGCTCACTGGGGGGGACGTTCCAATTATTATCGCTCACTGTTGTGCAGCACTGCTCATGGGTGGGGACGTTCCAATTATTATCGCTCACTGTTGTGCAGCACTGCTCACTGGGGGGACGTTCCAATTATTATCGCTCACTGTTGTGCAGCACTGCTCACTGGGGGGGATGTTCCAATTATTATCGCTCACTGTTGTGCAGCACTGCTCACTGGGGGGACGTTCCAATTATTATCGCTCACTGTTGTGCAGCACTGCTCACTGGGGGGGATGTTCCAATTATTATCGCTCACTGTTGTGCAGCACTGCTCACTGGGGGGGACGTTCCAATTATTATCGCTCACTGTTGTGCAGCACTGCTCACTGGGGGGGATGTTCCAATTATTATCGCTCACTGTTGTGCAGCACTGCTCATGGGGGGGACGTTCCAATTATTATCGCTCACTGTTGTGCAGCACTGCTCACTGGGGGGGATGTTCCAATTATTATCGCTCACTGTTGTGCAGTACTGCTCATGGGGGGGGGGGGGGGGGGGGGGGGTTTCACCTATTAGTATCACTCATTGTTGTACTGTTGCGCAGCACTGCTCATTGGGGGAACGTTCCAAATATTATCACTCACTGTTGTGCAGCACTGCTCATGGGGGGGGGGGGGGCGCTCCCAATCAGTATCACTCACTGTTGTACTGTTGTGCAGCGCTGCTCACTGGGGGCAGTTCCAATTATAACTGCTAATTGTTGTGCAGCACTGCTCATTGCGGGGTGTTTCAGTTATTATCACTAATTTTGTGTAGCACTGCTCAATGGCGACATTCCAATTAATGTCACCAGGAGAGAGGATGCTCTGCCAACTGATTTAACGTCCGACAAATTGCAACAAGACCCTGCTGTTTCAGAGTTTTACCGGAACGCTGTTTTCTCCTTCACTCGTGCAAGACCAACCGGGTCCCTCCAGTGATCGAGTGACAGGTCGATGAATGGATGGGATTCTGAACTGTCAGATAAAACTAGCGGTCAAAAGAGGGGTGTCACGCCTGCGCATGCTGATTGGCTGATCACAGTCTGTCACTCAAATCTTGGTGACACGTTACATGCAGTTTCTTCTACTCGTGCAGCTTTTTTTCTTGCTAATGTGTGTGTATGTCAGACGTACTTAACTGAACGTGTCTTTTTGTCACAGTATGTACCCCCCCTTCAATATATCAAAGATATATATCCACACAACTGTCATCACAACAGGTTTTACAGAAAGTAAACATTGTTGAATCAACTCACTCTTTCAGAAAGTCGATGATCTTGTCTTTGTCTCTCTCATTGACTTCAAAGGCGTATTCACCATCTCTGAAAATAAAAAGACATGTACAAACTCAAGCCATCGTTTCACAATCTTTCAAGCTTCATATCATGACTGCTGTTGTCTGATATATCCGTACATTGCTGTTGTCTGAGATATCCTGTACAAAAAACTGCTGTTGTCTGAGATATCCTGTACAAAAAATATCTGCTCAAACATCTCACATACAGATGTATGTATACACACACACAGAACAAATAAGTAAATACAAATTCTCAATGCATACAACTAAGACATATTTTTTCCCCAAAATTCATTCCATGCACAGACACAACTGTCAACATTGAAGAAGAAAAGATATCCACACAGGTTTAATCTTTAACTGTCAACAATAGCATCACTCTCTCAAAGACCAAATGAGTAAATCAGTTTTGAAAAACTCGGGAAAGAAAACCAACAAGCATTTATACTATTATAGTATTTGTGCTATTATCGCATTTAACTTTTGTAGCTCTTTCAAAGACTTAAATAGTTTTGTCAAGCCAGATTTTAGATTTTCTTGATCAGATTTTGATGTTGATAATGTACAGCACCGCAAGCTTGTAAATTTTTATGGGGTATAGTGCTATATAAGAGTTCTTATTATTATTAACAATAACAATAACAATATACTTTATTCATCCCTGTGGGAAATTAAAGCTGTCATTCGCACAACGAAGAACATATCTCAGTAATTCTAAGTTCATTAAACACACACACATACACACTCTTAGCCCCCTTTTTCTCAATCTGCATACACAAATAGCAAACCCAAATGTAAAATCTCAAATTAAATAAAAATCATTAGGTTCACACATCCACAACCCTCCCTTAGAAAGTTATCATCCTCAACAGACGTCTTGACGCATGCACACACTCAGTTAATGACTGGTATAATTTTCATTAAAAACTGACAAAAGGTATAATTAATTATACCTTTTATATGAGTGCACACTCAGTTAATGACTGATATAATTTTCATTAAAAACTATTAAAAGGTAGGTAACTTGGTAGTAGTAGTAATTGGATTTTAATGTCCTGTCAACCACACAAGGTCACCTCAGGACAGTCAAATTCAGGCCATAAGCAAATACACATTTCTAAACTCTTCTCACAATATATAGCAACCCTCCGTCAAGTCAGTCTACAAAACCAAACACTTCACAAACATAAAACATACATACACAAACATCAGACATTTTTCGAAGAGTTAGTCCCTTCAATATTACCCTGTTAAAAGAGCACATAAGGCTAGGACATGCTGGTATCGTCAACCATTCCGTCTAATTTATCAATACCAGGTTAAAGAAACATATAAAAAAGGAATGGACAGACACAATATAAAATTTAAAATGTTATATAAAGCATAATGGCAAATACCAGTGCCATATGGCAGCAAGCTGCACATACCACTACCAACTATCATCTCCTAGCTGCTCAACAAGAGCCATACAAAAAAGCCTTAACCTTTAACCAAAAAAAATTCAGAGTTTTCTGGAAAAAAAGTCAGGAGAATGGACCATCAGCAAAAAAAATGACAAGACAGAAAGAACAAGAGGACTAGGCAGAAAAAAACAAGAGAGGAGATAGGAAAGGGGAATCAAATGACAGCCCAGAGATTCCAGACAGGAGGGTGACATCAGACATCCCCGGCCTTCCTTCGGGGGAGGTAACTTGGTGTTTTACAACCAAAAACGAGAGAGAGAAAACAAGACACTATAAAGACAAACACTGAACACTGACAGTACAATCACAGCACCAGAAACGCTGCCCTGGGACAACTCACTTGAAGTATTTGAATGTGGGGAGGCCCTTCATCTTGTACTCTTCACACAAGACAAACACTGACAGTACAATCACAGCATCAGAAACGCTGCCCTGGCACAACTCACTTGAAGTATTTGAGCGTGGGGAAGCCCTTGATCTTGTACTCTTCAGCCACCTTCCGGTGCTTGGTGGCATCAACGGCAGCCAGCACAGCGGGGATTTCCTGATCCTTGATAATCTGAGCTGCCTCTGTGTAGTCTGGCTTCATCTTTTTACAGTGGCCGCACCCTGCACAAAACAGTCACTGATGTGCATCAGCAGGCAACATACAGTCTTTGTGCTGCACCCTGCACAAAACAGTCATTGATGTGTATCAGTTGGCAACATACAGTCTTTGTGCTGCACCCTGCACAAAGCAGTCACTGATGTGCATCAGTTGGCAACATACAGTCTTTGTGCTGCACCCTGCACAAAACAGTCATTGATGTGTATCAGTTGGCAACATACAGTCTTTGTGCTGCACCCTGCACAAACAGTCACTGATGTGCATCAGTTGGCAACATACAGTCTTTGTGCTGCACCCTGCACAAAACAGTCATTGATGTGTATCAGTGGCAACATACAGTCTTTGTGCTGCACCCTGCACAAAACAGTCACTGATGTGCATCAGTTGGCAACATACAGTCTTTGTGCTGCACCCTGCACAAAACAGTCATTGATGTGTATCAGTTGGCAACATACAGTCTTTGTGCTGCACCCTGCACAAAACAGTCACTGATGTGTATCAGTTGGCAACATCCAGTCTTTGTGCTGCACCCTGCACAAAACAGTCACTGATGTGGCCACACCCTACACAAAGCAGTCATTGATGTGGCCACACCCTACACAGAGCAGTCATTGATGTGGCCACACCCTACACAAAGCAGTCATTGATGTGGCCACACCCTACACAAAGCAGTCATTGATGTGGCCACACCCTACACAAGCAGTCATTGATGTGGCCACACCCTACACAAAGCAGTCCTTGATGTGGCCACACACTACACAAAGCAGCCATTGATGTGGCCACACCCTACACAAAGCAGCCATTGATGTGGCCACACCTAAACAAAGCAGCCATTGATGTGGCCACATCCTACACAAAGCAGTCTTTGATGTGTGTCAGTTGGCAACATACAGCCTAGCAGTCACTGATGTGCCATTTAAATTTTGGCAACATACAGCCTTTGTGGCTGCATCCTACACAAAGCAGTCAGTGATGTGTGTTAGTTGGCAACATAGTCTTTGTGGCCCTACCCTACAAAAAGCACTCAGTGATGTGTGTTCACTTGGCAACATACAACCTTTGTTGCTGCACCCTACACAAAGCAATCATTGATGCATGTCACTTGGCAACATACAGCTGTTGTGGCCACACTCTACGCACCATCCACACTTGCGATCCAAGTGCACGTGCATTAGATGTGTGTGTGTGTGTGTGTAGGGCGGGGGGGGGGGGGGGGGGGGGGGGGGGGGGGGGGGGGGGGTGCGTTGGGGTGCATATGTGTGTGTGTGTGTGTAAGTGAGTGCAGGCAACTCTGTGAGTGTGAGGGTGATTGTGTTTCAGTGTGTGCCCGTTTCACTTTGCTTTGTATGATTAAGTATGAATAGTGCACAAAAACCTGTGAACATGTGTGTGTCAGGTTACACATCCATCCTAATTTACGCACATACAGTCTACATGTGTGTGTGTGTGTGTGTGTGTGCATGTGCACATGCGTGCAGGCGACTCTGTGAGTGCAAGGGCATTGTGTTTCAGTGTGTCAGTTTCACTTTGCTTTGTATGACTAAGTATGTGTAGTAAGTTACTGTTAAATATGATGCTACTGATTGTTGTGCGAGTATTTATGCATTCCATGCTTTTGTTTAATTAAATGACAAAAGCACTTTGAGTCACCGAATGCACACTATAAATTCCATAGCCAAAACAGCCTGAATCATAATAATGCAGTTACTCCCCAGCCTCTCTCAAGCACACACACTCTGTCATTCTGACAACAGTGATATATACTCAGACCTGTTTATGCACAAGTGAAGTTTGGGTAGTCTAACTACACATTCAGAACCTATGTTTGCGCCAAAACCAGCGCCGCTGTTGCAAGACTTGATCCGCGCGTATCTTAAGCGGGCACATGCACACTCTGAACATGGTGGCTGTATCAAAAATAGGATTGCATCAAAATAGAGGGCCGAATCACGCTTGTCACTGTCGCGTAGCCGAAACGAATTCATTTGCCTAGTTTGTGTAATGCAAGCGTAGATGTGTAGTTTGGGCTTCAAACGTGTAGATGTCTACGCCAATTGCGCAGACTAAACAGGTCTGTATACTGTAGTAATTAAATTTACAACTGGTACACTGGAGTAGGATGGAGAAAAACAGAAAAACAAAACAAAAAACAACTTCATTCTCAGTAGATTGGAGGTCATTCTGTCAACAACTCACATGGAGCATAAAACATGACGAGCACAGAGGGGTGTTCCTTCATGTAGGCGTCAAAGTTGCTGTCGTCTAGGTGGACCACATCCGAGGGTTCCTCCGACCATTCCGCCTCTTTCTTCGGCTCCTCTGGGGGCTTGGGGCTGGGGGCAAAAGGAATCAGTTAATTCTTGAAGTTTAATGTCCCACCCACTGCACAATGTCACCTCAGGGCAATGGGGCAAAGGAACCACAACATCAAGTTTACTGCTCCAGTTTACATCTCGAACACACATGCATGCATGCATGCATTCACATCCATATGTATGTATGCATGCATGGATACACACACACGCACGCACACACACACACACACACACATGCACGCACGCGCGCGCACACACACACACACACACACACACTCACACATACACATGTATGCACATACACACACACACTCTCTCTCTCTCTCTCTCTCTCTCTCTCTCTCTCTCTCTCTCTCCTGGTGTGATTTTCATGAGAGAAAAAACACTCCACTAACAGCCCAGACATCCCTCCCCATCAAGGTAACTGCGCTAATTCAACTGATGCTAAGAAGACTCCCACCAAGACTGCAACACCAAGACTGCAACACCAAACTCACGGTGCTAACTGACGCTAAGAAGACTCTCACCAAGACTGCAACACCAAACTCGCTGTGCAAACCTAACTGACCCTAAGGACACTCCCCACAAGACCGCAACACCAAACTCATTGTGCTAACCTAACTGACCCTAATGTGACTCCCTACAAGACTGCAACACCCAACTCACTGTGCTGTGCTAACTGACCCTAGGAGGACTCCCCATATGACTGCAACACCAAACTCACTGAGCTAATCTAACCAACCCTAAGAAGAAACCCACAAGACTGCAACACCAAACTCACTGTGCCAATCTAACTAACCCAACTAATCGAACCGACCCTAAGAGGACTCCCCACAAGACTGCAACACCAAACTCACCATGCTATTCTAACTGACCCTAACATGACTCCCCACAAGACTGCAACACCAAACTCACCATGCTATTCTAACTGACCCTAACATGACTCCCCACAAGACTGCAACACCAAACTCACTGTCCTAACAGACCCTAATGTGACTCCCCACAAGACTGCAACACCAAACTCATTGTGCTGTGCTAACAGACCCTAACGTGACTCCCCACAAGACTGCAACACCAAACTCACTGTGCTGTGCTAACAGACCCTAACGTGACTCCCCACAAGACTGCAACACCCAACTCACTGTGCTGTGCTAACAGACCCTAACGTGACTCCCCACAAGACTGCAACACCCAACTCACTGTGCCAATCTAACTAGACCCTAACGTGACTCCCCACAAGACTGCAACACCCAACTCACTGTGCCATGTACTAACAGACCCTAAGTGACTCCCCACAAGACTGCAACACCAAACTCACTGTGCTAATCTAACAGACCCTAACGTGACTCCCACAAGACTGCAACACCCAACTCACTGTGCTAACTAACCAACCCTAACGTGACTCCCTACAAGACTGCAACACCAAACTCACTGTGCTAACCTAACCGACCCTAACGTGACTCCCTACAAGACTGCAACACCAAACTCACTGTGCTAACCTAACCAACCCTAAGTACTCCCAACAAGACTGCAACACCAAACTCACTGTGCTGCTAACGACCCTAAGTGACTCCCCACAAGACTGCAACACCAAACTCACTGTGCTAACCTAACTGACCCTAAGAGGACTCCCCACAAGACCGCAACACCCAACTCACTGTGCCGTGCTAACTGACCCTAATGTGACTCCCCACAAGACTGCAACACCAAACTCACTGTGTTAATCTAACCAGCCCTAAGAAGAAACCCACAAGACTGCAACACCAAACTCACTGTGCTGTGCTAACTAACCCTAACGTGACTCCCCACAAGACTGCAACACCCAACTCACTGTGTTAATCTAACCAACCCTAACGAAGAAACCCCACAAGACTGCAACACCCAACTCACTGTGCCAATCTAACTAACCCTAACGTGACTCCCCACAAGACTGCAACACCCAACTCACTTGCTGAGCCAGGAAACGATGCCCTCCTTGTTGTTCTCCCCGCCATAGCGGTGCTTCAGCTTGCCTTTCCTGAAACAGCGCCACCGCCAGCCTCAGTGTCAGACACACGCTTCTCTTTCGCTAGTTTCAGTCAGTCAGTCAAGTACTTCTTCATTCAGTTCAAAGGAAAACGTGCGTGCCACACATGAATAATGCACAGACAAAATTTACAAGTGTAAAAGATTCAGTTTAAGAGTGCGCAACAATGTGCAGGCAAGGTTAATATCCCAAGGATTATTTAAGTAGAATCACTTATGGAAATGCGCTGGAAGATAAATAGAATCACACACATTAATACGATTTACATGTAACAGGAACAAGCATAATCATTAAACTATTTTCATTTAATCTCTTCATACCAACCCCCCCACTCCCACCCACCATCCATACACTCCCCCACACACACACACTACTGACTCTCTCCCCACCATTGACTTCCCCTCACCCAGATATAGCTGTAATTGTTGACTGGGCGTAAAACACTAAGTTTCTTACCGACTTTCCCCCACCAGTAACTCTCCCCGCCACTCTGACTTTCCACACCATTGACTCTCCCCCACCATTGCCTCTCTCCTGCCATTGACTCCCCATCACTGACTCTCCCCCCTTCCCCCCTCCCCCCCCCCACCAACTCTCCACCATCACTGACTCTTCCCCCACTGGCTCTCCCCTGCCATGGACACTCCCCACCACTGACTCTCCTGCCATGGACTCTCCCATGCCACTGACTCTCCCCACCACTGACTCTCCCCCACCACTGCCTCCCCATCACTGACTCTCCCAACCACTGACTCTCTCCAGCCATGGACTCTCCCATGCCATTGACTCTCCCCCACCACTGCCTCCCCATCACTGACTCTCCCCCACCACTGCCTCCCCATCACTAACTCTTCCCCCACTGACTCTCTGGTCTCCCCTGCCACAGACTTTTCCATGCCATGGACTCTCTCCCACCACTGACTCTCTCCCACCACTGACTCCCTCCCACCACAGACTGCCCATCACTGTCTCTCCCCCACCACTGACTCTCCCCACATTGACTTCTGCAACTGACTTTCCACACCATTGACTCTCCCCCACCATTGACTCTCCCCTACCACCGACTCTCTCCCACAACTGACTCTTTCCCACCACTGACTCTCCCCTGCCATTGACTCTCCCCACCACTGACTATCCCGTCACTGACTTTCCATATCACTGACTTTCCCACCACTGACTCTCCACGCCACTGACTCTCCCACCACTGACTCTCCGTACCACTGACTCTCCCCACCTGACCCCGCCCCACCTGACCCCGCCCAACGTAACCCTGCCCCACCTGACCCTGCCCCACCCCACCCCTGAAGTCTGGCACTCACTCAAAGTAGTAGAGTGTGGGGAAGCCGGTGATGTTGTACATCTCTCGCAGGCCCATCATGTGCGGCTTGTCCACATCGATGCCCACCAGGTTGGCCTTGCCCTTCAGCTCCGAGGCTGCAGCGGCAAAGTCCGGCTTTAGCCGCTTGCAGTAGCCGCACCCTGTTGAAAGAAAGAGAAGCCCGACACGTCATCACGGATTTCCTTTCTTCTGTGCAGGCCACACGCCCAAACAGGCTTTCTGACCCATCTCACAATGGAATCACAATGGAGAGAAAAATCATTTGAGCAATGTGAAGTCAGCCGTCAGACAAACACAGCCAGGTAGACTATTAACTGGCACCTCCTTCCAATCCTGCGCTCACCTAGCTTGTTTAGGCTTCACCACTGAAGTTGCACTCTTCACACAAACCAGCAGCAGCAGCTACACTGATAACAGAGCGAATGAGGGAACTGATCTTAATTAGTGCTGGCAGATGGAGCTCATCACCCTTGGAATGTGGCTACCAAAGGGGCAGGTGGGTCTTGATGCTGCAATGAGCAGTCCACAGGGGTTTGAATTAGTTATCAACGTGCCGTCAACCACACAGGATCACTTCAGAACAGCAGTCCACTGGGGTCTGAGTTAGTTACAATGTCCTGTCAACCACACAGGGTCACCCCAGAACAGCAGTCCACTTTATCAACATGCTGTCAACCACGCAGGGTCACCTCAGAACAGCAGTCCACTTTATCAACGTCCCGTCAACCACGCAGGGTCACCTCAGAACAGCAGTCCACTTTATCAACTGCTGTCAACCACGCAGGGTCACCTCAGAACAGCAGTCCACTTTATCAACGTCCCGTCAACCACGCAGGGTCACCTCAGAACAGCAGTCCACTTTATCAACGTCCCGTCAACCACGCAGGGTCACCTCAGAACAGCAGTCCACTTTATCAACGTCCCGTCAACCACACAGGGTCACCTCAGAACAGCAGTCCACTTTATCAACGTCCCGTCAACCACGCAGGGTCACCTCAGAACAGCAGTCCACTTTATCAACGTCCCGTCAACCACGAGGTCACCTCAGACAGCAGTCCACTATCACGTCCTCAACCACCAGGGTCACCTCAGAACAGCAGTCCACTTTATCAATGTCCCGTCAACCACGCAGGGTCACCTCAAAACAGCAGTCCACTTTATCAACGTCCCATCAACCACACAGGGTCACCTCAGAACAGCAGTCCACTGGGGTTTGGGCAATGTCCACTTTTAGCCCATCAGATCGCTATCCTCAAATGGTCCACTTTTAACCCAGTCGGTTTTCTGTCCTCAAACGGTATGAGAATGCGTGAGCATGTGTGTGCTTGTGTATAGCACTGGCATAGTATGGAATGAACTGATGTGAGGATATGCCAACGTATTGCATACTTCAAGTTCATTCCGTCTCCACACACACACACACACACACACACACACACACACATTCTCATACCATTTGAGGACAGCAAACCGACTGGGCTAAAAGTGGACATTGCTGTGGTTTGAATTATTGATCAACGTTCTGTCAACCACACAGGGTTACCTCAAAACAGCAGTCCACTGGGGTTTGAATCAGTTATCAATGTCACGTCAACCACACAGAGTTACATTAGGACAATCAAACCCTGACATAAGCAAATGCATCCTTCAAAACTTCTCATATATATAAACCTTTTCTCAAGTCAGTCCACGAAACCAATCCCTACACAAACAAAAAAACAAAGCATACACATACAAACATCAAACACAAATTTCCAAAGTTAGTCGCTTCCATGTTACCCCTGTTAAAAGTGCACATAAGGTTAGGACATGCTGGTATGTTAGGACCATTCCATCTAAATTATCCATACAAGATTAAAGAGAAATAGAAAAAAGGAATGGACAGAAACAAATATTTCAGAAGTTATGAAATGGCACAATGGCAAATGCCAATGCCATATGGCAGGAAGCTACCAACTATCATCTCCTAGATGCTCAACAAGAGCCATACGAAAAAGCCTAACTCATAATGAATTTTTTTTGAGAATTTTCTGGAAAAAAGTCAGGAGAATGGATTAGCAACAAAAAAATGACAAGACAGAAAGAGTAAGAGGACTACACGGAAAAACGAGAGAGGAGGTAAAAAACAGAAATCAAAAGACAGCCCTGAGATTCCAGACAGGGGAGTGGGGAACATCAAACATCCGCAGGCCTCCCTTCAGGGGCCAGGGTTTGAAACCTCCCCACAATGCAACAAGTCACTAAGACGCTACATGGCTCCTGATTTTAAAAAAATTGAAACCTCTCCACAAAACAAGTCACTAAGATGCTACATGGCGCCTGAAAATCTTTTTGAAACCTCTCCACAAAGCAACAAGTCACTAAGACGCTACACGGCTCGTGATTTTTGTTGTTGAAACCTCCCCACAAAGCAACAAGTCACTAAGACGCTACACAGCTCCTGATTTTGTTTGTTTGAAACCTCTCCACAAAACAAGTCACTAAGACGCTACGCAGCTCCTCATTATTTTTTTTAAAACCTCCCCACAAAACAACAAGTCACTAAGATGCTACACGGCTCCTGAAAACCTTTTTGAAACCTCCCCACAAAACAAGTCACTAAGACGCTACACGGCTCCTGAAAATCTTTTTGAAACCTCCCCACAAAACAAGTCACTAAGACGCTACACGGCTCCTGAAAATCTTTTTGAAACCTCCCCACAAAGCAACAAGTCACTAAGACGCTACACGGCTCCTGAAAATCTTTTTGAAACCTCCCCACAAAGCAACAAGTCACTAAGACGCTACACGGCTCCTGAAAATCTTTTTGAAACCTCCCCACAAAACAAGTCACTAAGACGCTACACGGCTCCTGAAAATCATTTTGAAACCTCCCCACAAAACAAGTCACTAAGACGCTACAGGGCTCCTGAAATCTAGAAACCTCCCCCAAAGCAACAAGTCACTAAGACGCTACACGGCTCCTGAAAATCATTTTGAAACCTCCCCACAAAACAAGTCACTAAGATGCTACACGGCTCCTGAAAATCTTTTTGAAACCTCCCCACAAAACAACAAGTCATTAAGACGCTACATGGCTCCTGAAAATAAAAATAGAAACCTCCCCACAAAGCAACAAATCACTAAGACGCTACATGGCTCCTGAAAATCATTTTGAAACCTCCCCACAAAACAACAAGTCACTAAGATGCTACACAGCTCCTGAAAATCTTTTTTGAAACCTCCCCACAAAGCAACAAGTCACTAAGACGCTACACAGCTCCTGAAAATCTTTTTGAAACCTCCCCACAAAACAACAAGCCATTAAGACAATACACGGCTCCTGAAAATCTTTTTGAAACCTCCCCACAAAACAACAAGTCATTAAGACGATACACGGCTCCTGAAAATCTTTTTGAAACCTCCCCACAAAACAACAAGTCATTAAGATGCTACAGGGCTCCTGAAAATACGGTCCTGCTGTAACCTTCAAGAGAAAGCCTGGAAAGACTATAACTACAGATGTAAGAAGGCAAACCTTAGCACAACTTCACCAAAATCTACACAGAAAGAGAAAATCATCAGCCTGCAAAGGCTAAAGCACACAAAGTGGAGAGCAAAAGACAGACCACTAACCGCTGAAAGGAAAACCTCATCCAACAAATCTACAAAGACCAAATGCATGCAATGAAAGATCATAATGATGACACAAATGGAGACTGCTTCCAAACAGATCATGCAGAGTGAAGACAGCAACGTGTACGTGAAATTGCCCAGAGAGTTAAACTGTGGGACAGTCAGGGAAGATATACAAACTCATGTTTCCAGCCATTCTTGCAGGACGAGACCAAACGTAAACCTTCTGCTTTCTCAGAGAACGCTTCCTTACTCGCACACATCAACCTGAGCAGTCTGACGCAGAAAAGAAAACAAAGGAAAGAGCAGAGGATGAAAATGACAGTGTAAGTTGTTGACAAAGGAGAACAGTGAAGAAGAAGAAGAAGAGGTAAGAAGGATGATGGTGATTTTGGGCTTACTCACAGGGTGCATAAAACATAACCAGAGCTGCAGATTTGTCCTTCTTCAGCAGCTTGGTAAGACCCTGAGACAACAGGAAGCATTCTTTAAACCCACATCTCAAATCCCTTCTACGTCGTCTAGCTACTGGAATGGTCTCCACCATGCTCTGAGAGAAATTAGTGCGCTTCCTCAAGTCTTTCGCTGATGCCTGAAAACTCATCTGTTCTCAGCCAAGTGCTGAATCACTACGTTGACTGACAGGCCCTTCTACTTTTTTTTTACTTTTTTTTAAAAATCTCCATTAGGCTTTTCTTCTTTCTGATGTTTCTCTCTGACAGCATTACTGCACCATATGCATGAATAAGTGCACATGGACACTGAGTGATCTACAAGTCTACAGTCATCATCATCGTCATCATCATCGCATAAACATCTCACAAAACTAAACTGACTGGTAATCTTGCTATAGTGACAGATTCTGAATCTCAAAGCGCTGGCTTCACTATAACATCTTAACTCAAACTCAAACTGGAAAACTTTATTTTACAATGATTGTAATTTAGGTTCAGTCAAAAACCTGTCCAACAACTAGTCCCCGCTAAGCTGCTAATGAATAAAAAATAAAATAATACAGTGCATCATTTATATACACACATAAGCATAAATGAATAAGTGGAATCTTATACATGAAAATTTAGACACGACTGAAGACTTAGGAGGCAGATTAAGCTAATGTGTTCATTCGCTGCTACATGTTCAGCATTTGTTCATAATTTCCAAGCGGCAAGTTCAAAGTGTATGAAACATAATAACCCCAGAACAGCAATCCTCCAAGCAATGTTGGCACTTAACACAACTGTAGCTTGTAAACATAAACAACGTAAGCTTTGCATGAGGTAAAACACTGTTGCTGGACAGTTCAAACTGACTGGCATGCAGCATTAAGATGAACAGCTGGATGCACTGGCTTTCCTAACTAGTTATCATAACTTATTCTCTCATAGTAACATTAAAAGTGACCACAACAAAGTCAAAGACAGTATTAATTAATACTGAAGAAAATAAAAACCCTCAAACAAAAATGACCACCAGCATTCTATTATAATAGAGAAATATCAACATAGTTTCAAAGCACATAAAATAAGGTTAAAAATGTTAACTTTTAGAAAAGTATACACCTTTGAAAATTGATAAAAACTGAATTTATTTCACATAAAAACAAAGAGTGAAGGGATCAAATATTTCCCCATACAGGCACCACTATACTTACTCACCCAATGTGTGCACTGTGTCAGTGTTAAATACACACAGACATGGGAACTACCCCAATAAAAAATATTTATAAAAAAAGTGAAACCTTGTGGGGATCTGAAGGAATGGACTCCGGAGCATTTTGAAAACCAGACTGAAATCAACTCAGCCTGGGGGTACTTGACAGTAATCTTTACAGTTTGTCTCAAATAACACAGCAGAACAACAGGAAATCCCACAAACAAAATCAATGCACTGGATGACTAAACACACACACAATCACACATGCCTGCACGTGCACACACACACACATACATTGTCACAAAATGACAAGCACATACGCACACACACACGCCCACACACACACACACACACACACGCATGCACAAATTTCACCACCATCACAACATAACACAATGCACTGCCAAATTTCAGTTGAGACGTAATGCTCAAACGCCAGCCCAAACTGCTTTTCACTTACATCCTCAAAGGACATAAACTCCACCCCAAAGGGTGTACCTCTGGTAGAGTTTATGTGCCTTGTATTTGCACGCATGCCAGGTGAGTTACCGTAGGCAACTCAGGTCTTTGTTGTTGTGTTTGTGTGACGTCTTTTGAGAGCAAATTATGTCCCTTGTGTGCTGATCTGACAGCGAGATAACAATGGGCTCCACGCTATGCTCACAGGCCCCACGTCCTTCCACACAAGCTTTTGATCTAAACACTGTGTGGTACCGTGCTGACTGGGTGGAATGCATGCTGATTTGAATCTGATTCAGCGTTCAAATGATTATAGTTTGCCTCACTCGACTGAAGCTGATATTTAGGCTTTCACCAATGAGCGAGCACCATTATGTCACTTGCAGGCTGATATTCACCGAGCACGTTGTAAAGTGCGGTGAGACTGTGTAGACCAGAGTAATAATAGTGATGTGTCATAGTCTACATAAAAGGCATCTATTTTTATTTTATTATCATGTTCGGCTTTGTCTGCTCCATTGCTGCGCTTTTAGCTTGTGAGGAAAGTGTGACCAGCTCAGCAGCAAAGTTTTACGACTCTCCTGATTGGCTGAAACTGCATTAACATCTGGCACCAGCGCCCTTCCATGCACAGTGAAGAATGTCCTGGATAGAAGTAGCAGCCCCTAACTATTTTGACACCTTCAGATGAGGCACAAAATAAAAGACCCACGGAAAGGGTACCCAAAGAGGAAAAGAAAAGAGAGCCAATGAAGAAGGTCTGCATGATGAACCACAGAAACAACAACCAAATAAATAATAACAATAAATAAAAATAAATAAAAAGTAACAGAAAAAAAAGAAGAAAAAAAAGAAGAAACAAGTGTTTAAAGTGGAAACATTAAGGTCTGTACGCAACTAAAGTTCTCTCTAAAAAAAAAAAATAATAATAAAATTTAAAAAATAAAAATAAAAAAATGGCCAAGTCTTTCAAGCCTGATCCTTTTTTGCCACCCAGTCCCACCTCAATTAATTTTTCCTGCTCCCATCACCTCCACCACTGACAATAAAAGTCATCTTGCCGAGCCAGACTGTGGAGAAAATGACAGAGGTGTGAGCTAAACAGTCAGCTGAACCATTACCATAAACATCCTGTTTAAGAAATCTGCTAAAAAAACAAAGAAATGTTACCAGGTTTTTGTTTGTTTGTTTATTTTATTTTTTTGCTCTCTCTTTCCTCGGATTACTTTCTCTTCCTTAGATGGCTGGTGGCTGAAGCTCTGAAAATTGCAAAAGCTCGGGCAGGGTTCGTACAGAAAAATCCTTTCAGAATTCACACACTTTTCACGAAACACAAAAAAATCCAGCGTGATGCCTGCAATATGACGCTGAAAAGCAACGCAAAGGTATGCAACTCTTCCGCAGATCTAATAATGGGGCGCAACCCTTACTGTAGCCGATGGCCGACGCACTCTATCAGTCAAAACTGATAGGAAGACATAATAAAAACACTGTTGAAACACTGAATTGTTTTATGCATCTGTGCCTTGTCTTCTTTAGGTGAGTGTGTATCCTTTAATTGTTAATTGTTAATTGTTTTTTACTGTATCTAAAGACATAGTTACAACTTACATTCTCTTTTCAAACAAACTCAACCATGGTTAGTTCTCCCATTCCCCCAGCACACTTTTCCTCCACTTGCCTCATGGTGCAGCCATGATGACAAGTAAAACAGAACCCTACAGAAACTGAAACTATTCTCACCTGCTCACCGTCTCTGTGACCATTTAACCTGGCACACATATGAAGCTGTTCTCACCTGCTCATCATCTCTGTGACCATTTAACCTGGCACACATATGAAGCTGTTCTCACCTGCTCACCATCTCTGTGACCATTTAACCTGGCACACACATGAAGCTGTTCTCACCTCCTCACCGTCTCTGTGACCATTTAACCTGGCACATATATGAAGCTGTTCTCACCTGCTCACCGTCTCTGTGACCATTTAACCTGGCACACATATGAAGCTGTTCTCACCTGCTCATCATCTCTGTGACCATTTAACCTGGCACATATATGAAGCTGTTCTCACCTGCTCATCATCTCTGTGACCATTTAACCTGGCACACATATGAAGCTGTTCTCACCTGCTCACCATCTCTGTGACCATTTAACCTGGCACACACATGAAGCTGTTCTCACCTGCTCACTGTCTCTGTGACCATTTAACCTGGCACACACATGAAGCTGTTCTCACCTGCTCACCATCTCTGTGACCATTTAACCTGGCACACACATGAAGCTGTTCTCACATCCTGTCTCTGTGACCAGTCATCCTGGCACAGATTGGAAGCTGTTCTTATATCCTGACCATTTAACCTGGCACAGGTATGAAGCCCCCATTCTAAAATCTTCAGCATCTGTTTAACCTGACAGAGGCAACAACAAAAAATGTTCTCTTAACTGTTCTCACATTCCCATGAGTAATGTGCGACCATGTGACCACTAATTAACCTAACAGAGACAAAACAGTTCTCTAAACTGTTCTCACATCCCCATGAGTAATGTGAGACCATGTGACCATTATTTAACCTAACAGAGACAAAAGAAACTGTTCTCTGAACTGTTCACACATTCCCATGAGTAAGGCGAGTCTGTGTGACCATTATTAAACCTGACAGAGGTAGGGAACTGTTCTCACATCTTCAGTGTCTATGTGAACCACGTCCACAGCTGTTGGATCTTCATCCCAGGGAATGTCGCCGGTCGGGTCCATCAGGAAGTTCACCATCGACTGCAAAAGACAGCACGAGGCCCATCCGAAATCTTGTTCCTGTTCTATGCTGGCGACCATCATCTTTTCATGAAAACGCAAGTTCACGTTGAGAGTGAGAGGGTGTGTGCATGTTGGGATTCAGGGATGCTTCTGGGGCGTACAATCATGGAGGGGTCAGGGTCATGACGGGAGGAAAACAGGGTGATACAGTGGGCAGCGGAGTAAGCCAGCATGATTTATTGGTTAATTAATTTGTTGTAGATCATTTTTATAATTCATTTTACTAGAACAGTAATTTGTTTAAGAGGGTGGTCTGGTGAAGAGTCAATTTTTATGTGATATGCACAGCTTGACGTCAGTGGGATTTCTCATGCATTTATTTATGAATGACTTTTTACCTGGATGTTTGTTTGCTGTTGTTGTAATTTAATGTTTTATCAGTGTGAATCTATCATGAGTGTACTTGGCACCACAAAACATTCCTAGTGCAACTGCATTGACACTTGGCAATAAAGTAATAAAGTTGTAAAGTTGTAAGTTGTAAAAGTTGTTTCGCTGTATAGCCTACTGCTACCTGCACTTTTGGCAGAATGACCGGGATACACAGGGTGTGGAATGGTACCAAAATACAAGCCAGGAAAGAAAGCTAACTTTGAACAGGAAAATTCTCCCACCCCTCCTGCCAGGGATCCAACCTGTGACCTTCCGATCATTAATGGAACCCTTCTCTGAAAGCCACCATAAAATTAATGCAACCCTCCCTCCAAGACCACCCTAAAATTAAACTGTTAAAAAATCAAGGTGTTCCAAGCATGATCTTATATTTTAAATGTGTATTGTTTTATTTATTTTTTCATCTATCACCCACCCTAAAGATTTGAATTTAAAAAATCCAGAGCAGTCCAGGATTTTCTCGAAATTATTAAAATTATTACGCCTGCCTGCCACTAACATCCCTATTCCATTATCCCCCCCCCCGCCCTCCCACCCTCCCCCGTTACAAAACACCTATCCACTTTTCCAGAAAACAAAACAAAAAGAGGCCGACTAACCTTGACAGCTAGTTTTCTGTCATAATCCTTGTTGAACTCTCCATCTCTGTAACACACACACACACACATACACGTACATTAAATATTAACCACTTCTTAACAGTACGTTATGTATTAGAAGGGCACTCAAACAGACCATAAAAATGCAATAAACTGTTGAACTCTCCACCTCCATACACACATGCACACAATGTACACAAAATTGAAAATATCAACCACTTCTTCACATTATAAGATTATGAGTTAGAATGACACTCATACTGTATATAATTATATGCTTAGGGCCTGTTGAGGTTAGGCACTCTAAGTACCCATTATTATCATTAATATTATTATTACTATATGCACCTTAAAATGCAATGAACTGTTGGCCACTCCACACAACTAACTGCACAACATGATAAGGACCAATGCTAAAAAAACATGCTGCTGATGAAGTTTTCATTTTTGGCTTTGGAGTGATACCTTATTACTATGCCTATGGTGACAAAAGTAAGGCATGTAATTTTGACTACCTTTGTTAATTTATCAGACTATAGTCATACCATTCCAAATGTATTGTTCGTCAATAATTAATATTCCATCTGTTAATTTGTTTTAGAACATTTCGTTATTTTCTATCTCTCTTCTTATACCTGATGAAGACTCTCTGTTGAAAGCACTTGTGTTTAATTGTTCCTTGTGTTTCATCACATAGGTGAGTACATCTCTCTAGAGCTGTTCTATTTTGTCAACCTCACCAACATTGTTCACTCATTCCTCGGATATTTCAATTGCTGTTTTATTCTTCTTCTTTTTTTCTTTCTTTTTTTTAGGACCAAATCCACAGAGTACCGCCAATGGCAATGAGTTAACCTCATTATTGGAGACAGAACATACATGAAACCAAACAACATGGTATGCACTCACTTGTAATGTCTCAGTTCAAAGGTTGTTGGGTAAACTTTCAGCTTTTTGCAGAATTTCTTGTCATCCCTGAAATTGCAAAGGCAGAATCCAGTAACACCACTACATGAAAAGAGATCAATCACAAGCACCCTCAAAACACACAATAAGCCACTCTTCAACCGAAAGATATAATAATAAATAATAATAATAATGGAAATTTGTAAAGCGCCTACCCTGCGGCTCAAAGCGCTGAAGAAGCATACACACATAATGTACATCGAGATGGAAAATGTTATCCAAATTTTTGGGGGGTATATATCGACAAGTGTTCAAGCATAATTATGCAAAAGATGCACACACACACACACACACACACCACACACGCACACACACACATATAACATGCAATCTTATGCTCAGAGTTATCAGAATGAACGAGCGAAGAAAAGGAATTAACTGGAATAACTGTAAAAACTGAACAATTGGATGTGATCAAACCAGGCATACATGAAATGTTTGACTTTGGCCGAAAAGATACAGGTATAGGGTGTATGATTTAGTTTTTTTATAAGTGAGTTTAATAAAGTTTTTAGTGATTTATGAATTTATTGATAGCTTAACTTTTGTTGTTGTTAATATATTAATTCTTAGGTGCCAGGCACTCAACAAGTATTCATATAAATTTTAAAAATATAAAATATGAGTGTACCTATACACACTTTCATATTTACCACCTTTTTCAATCTAATACTTTCAGTACATCTGCGTCAACCCACACTTACCCACAATTTACAAACGCCAGGGTTGCTTTGCCTTTCATTTCCTCAGCCACATCTTCAAACACAGTCATGGACTTAGATGTGGCTTTTTCTGTGGGAAATGAACAGAAAAAAGAAGAAGAAAAAACGGTTAGTTTTGCTGTTGTTGCTATTATTGGTGTTGTTTTACACACATTCATACATACACATACACACACACACACACACACACACACGCACACATGCATACACACATGCACGCACACACACGCATGCATGCACACACTCTCTCTCTCTCTCTCTCTCTCTCTCTCTCTCTCTCTCTCTCTCTCTCTCTCTTATAAACAAACACAGTGATCACTGTTTTAACACGCAGTTTTGACATTGGCATTGCAGCCAGAATTAAAATGAAACATTCATTCTCATTTCAAAAGCTGAGTGAAAGTTTAAATGGCAGTGGGTGTAAAAAATAATTCAACAAGACATCCTAACACATGGTGTTCTAAGCCAGCTACTTCTGCCAATTTGTCAACTGTCAAATTCCATTCAGAGTGGATCTCTCATCAGCCGAAATCATGTCCAGATCACTCTGTGGTGAGCTGTGTGGAAGCCTTCTTCCGCATTTGCACCGCATCACTCCAGATCAAAACTATACTCACAGTGCAAGCGCATCATTTACAGTCATTTCTGTACTGAGATTCACCCTTTCCCTGCTAAAGAATGTGCACTCTTCTTGTATCCATGCACCCTTCCTGAAAAGCCAGATTTTTTTTATTTCGTAAAACTTTGCTCCTCATGGGAAAGGGCGAACAGCCAGAATTCAAGCAGGATGTCACATGATGATGATGTCACATGATGATGAGACTGGTGTGTGCATGTTACTGTGTGTGTGTGTGTGTGTGTGTGTGTGTGTGTGTGTGTGTGTGTGTGTGTGTGTGTGTGTGTGTGTGTGCATGTGTGTGTGTGTGTGTGTGAGTGAGTGAGTAGTGAGTGAGTGAGTGAGTGAGTGAGTGAGTGAGTGAGTGTGTGTGTGTGTGTCACTGTGTGTGTGTGTGTGTGTGTGTGTGTGTGTGTGTGTGTGTGTGTGTGTGGAACATGGTTATTGTTTGATAGGTGATAATGGTAAACTACAATATTTAAGGTTCTGTTTGTTTGAAATGTACGTTAATGTGGGTTTTGTCATTAGATGTTTGTACAGCACAGTGAGTCTAACTCTGGTTAGAGAACAGTGCTTTATAAGAATTATTCTTATTACTATGTCTTACGGATTCATCAGCTTAACCAACTTTACCACGGATGTCCTATGATGTCCCTAAGAGCAGACAAAGGGTTAAACAACTTCAGTTTTCTGTAACAGCAAAAACAGCTGTGAGCTTTCCAGATGATGGAGTTAATGTTCTGCTTCCATGACAGCTAATTAATAACAGTTACACCTCAATTAAAAAACACGCTATAAAAAGCTATTCACTCATGTAGAATCACATACAAGCACAGTGAGTCTGCTCGAAAGGGGAGAATAGCGCTATATAAAAGTGATCAATAATAATAATAATTACAAGCAAGTCTCTCTTTTTCAAACGGGACACAGCTCAACAACAGTTACACCTCAAACGTCTAAGCCCACTTTTCAAACAGTCTCCAAAAAACTAAACTATATAAATATTTTCTATAACAATAATGCAAATGTGTTTGGACAATGTACACATAATCTACTACAGTTTGAGCCGCTGGTATGTCAGCAGCCAGGGTGTTACTATTGCTTTGCCTCTGGGCAATACACCGTAAGGACAATCACAAAGTGTAAATCTCTGACCCCACTATGTCTGAAACAGTTTATCCCCTCCCGGGCTCCAGGGCACACGTTAATCATTCATCAAAATGTCTGCTGTCTCCTGGTACATTAAGGTTGACGCTTTATGACAGGCAATTTAGGAACAACATAATGTTGTTCGTACATCAGCGTAGTTGATGTTTACAAAGCCTTTAGTGGAGAAAACAAATGAATCATGCATTGCCACGCCTCGCGTGACTATCCTATTACCACAGAGTTATTTCAGAAGAATGGGTATGACTTTAATGCTTGTAACAATATCACTTTATAAGGGATATTCTGTATAATACTGATGTTATAACTTCTATTATCAAACTGATTGTTCATAGCCCTGTGGGAAAGGTAGTACAACATACTAATAAATGATGTGTGTGTGTGTGTGTGTGCGTGTGTGTGGGTGGGTGTGTATGCGTGTGTGCATGTGTGTGTTTGTGCGTATGTGTGTGTGTGTGTGTGGGGGGGGGGGGGGGGGGGGGAGGGGGGGAGGGGGGTAAAGAGAAGGACACAGACACTGATTACTGACATAAAGCTCAATGATCATCATTTTCAGTTCATTTCTAGTGCCACTTCGTTACTTCAAGTTCATCCTAACAGAATCAGTATTGTGTTAGCAGTAAATGTATAATACAATAATGACAACCTGTCGACACAAGATAGCAGTAAGAGTTTCTTGGTGGGTCACCTTCGCTGCATACTGACCTGACTGAGTGAAGATCACAAGGAGATTTGTGCGCGTTCGCAGAAGTTTCTTGAAGTCCTTGAAGTCATCAATACGAATGATCAAGTCTTTCTTGTTCTGCTTGGCCCCAAAGCGGAATGGGATCACACACTGTCAAACACATTGTAAACAAATACTATGAGATACAAGACGGCAACTGTTCCCTTAACCAGGCAGATAACAGTGTTTCTAGTTTCTTCTTGTTGTTGTTTTCTTCCCCTTTTGTTTGTTCCGCTTTTGTTGTTACAACTAGTTTTTGCTTGGGTTTTGTTTCTTGTTTGCTTGCCTGTTTTCTGTTTTTTGTTGCTGTTGTTGGTTTTTGTTGATTGGTTGGTTGGTGTGTGTGTGTGTGTGTGTGTGTGTGTGTGTGTGTGTGTGTGTGTGTGTGTGTGTGTGTGTGTGTGTGTGTGTGTGTGTGTGTGCGTGTGCATGTGTGTGTGCAAGTGTATGCCTGCGTGCGTGCGTGAATGCGTGTATGTTTTTTTGTTTGTTTTTGTTCTTGGTTTTTAGTTGTGTTTTTTTCTGTATGTGGTGTATGTGTGTGTGTGTGTGTGTGTGTGTGTGTGTGTGTGTGTGTGTGTGTGTGTGTTGTGTGTCTGTCTGTCTGTGTTTTTGTTACTTGTTTGTTTATTGGGAGGGGGATGGGGGGTAGCTTCACAAAATTTGCAAAGAGCCTACCTCAAAGGCTCTACAAAGCACTGGAAATATAAAAAGAAGTTGTTTTATTTTTTTAATGTGATATTCAAGATGGGGCCAATGCCTTTTACACACACACACACACACACACACACACATACGCACATGCAACACAAACAGACGCATGCAACACACACGTGTATATACACACACAGTCACACACATAAATGCATGCACATGCACACACACACATACACACACACATGTATGCAACACACACACACACACACAGTACACACGCAAACTAAAAAGCCTACATCCTGGTATCAGCTGCAATCTTAATGAAACATTTGAAATCCAGCTCAACATCTGTTTCATTCCATTTCCATTCCAAGAAAGCAAATGAACTGGCAATGTGTCACTGTCAGATTTCACATAAAGGCATTAATACGGTAATGTGTTTTCTATCACATTCTTATTATTACTGGATTGTTATAAGTCATCACATTCACAATGGCCATGGACCATGTACAGTTTTCTACAATGTAGACTGACAGTTACACAAACACACACGCGTGCATGTGTGCACATGCATGTATGTATGCAAACACACAAACACACACACACACACACATATATATATATACACACACACACACACAGTCACATACACACACAAATGCATGCGTGCACACACACACACACACACACACAGAGTACAGAGTACACACAAGCTAAAAATCCTACAGCCTGGTATCAGCTGCAATCTTAAACATTTGAAATCCTGCTCAACATCTGTTTCATTCCATTTCCATTCCATGAAAGCAAACGAACTGACAGTGTGTCACTGTCAGTGTCAGATTTCACATCAAACAACAGTCTTTGTAACTCGCAATACATTGCGATATATCACACAGAATTGACAGCTGTTGCCCAGTACTAGTCGCTACACTTTAGCTTCAGGCACACTCCTGAGTGCCCCCTGCTGCATTTTGACACAACAAAGAGAAACTGACATCTGTTCATCTCCACATCCAAACCTATATTATATATATATTTTTAAATACATGGTAAAAAGTGCTATAATAATGCACTGAAATACAAGACAGGCAGTAAAACCAAAAGAGCAATAAACTACCAGCATATAATAAAACATAGTAAAAATACCACCTTATGTGCATGTTTGATAAATCTCTCTCTCTCTCTCTCTCTCTCTCTCTCTCTCTCTCTCTCTCTCTCTCTCTCTCTTCTGGCGTTCTGCTTCTTCTTCTTCTTCTCTTGCTCCTCTCTCCAGCTTTTTTTTTTGGTGGGAAAGGAGAGGAGTTTTGTATATTGATTTGTTTTGCCTGCTTATTACTTTTAAAAGTTATGACCATTTTACAACAAGCTTTTCACAATGAAACCTGGCTCTTGGTGAGTGAATTTACCGGAGTTTATCCCCCCCCCCCCCCCCCCCACCCCCCCGGCCTAGCATAAATAGCATAAAGTAAGAAAAACTTTAGTCATTGACAGTGTTACTGTTCAACTTGTTCAAGGCCTAGCTGTCTCTGAAGAGGTACTGACAGGGGCCGAGAACCCTTTAGTGGCTCCACACGATCATCAGTCGATGCACACAATGTGGGCTACCCCCCGCCCCGACCCTCATCGCTAGACAACTCTTGAAACAACCCTAGAAAGCTAAATAGTTTTAAAATTTTAAACAGAACAGCCACTTCCAAATGCCAAACAACCTTCTCAAAAAACTGCACCGTTGCGGGTTCAACGGGTTGTGAATCCGGTTCTACACACGGAAGAAGAGGGAGATTTCTGTTCTTATTAAGCCAACGCGTCGTCTGCTACGTACCCAAAAATAATGCCGTTAGATTTATCGGTTGTGCAGGCGAGACTCTAATCGGATTACTTTTTGCTTGTTTTGGAGCTAAAGCCAACAACAACAACGAGCGTAACCACTCGTAAAATCGACACAGTCAATCTCCGGCAAGGAACTACCCGGTGCCAGAGTCGCCGCAGCAAGAAAAGTTTGCACTCCGGCCGGAAGCTACTGACGATGACGGTCAAGCGTAAATCGGAGTATCTTGTCACTCGTCCTTGCACTGTCCACGTAATGACTGAGCGCAACAAATAGACTGTTACCTACTCTCTTTGTACGGGCTGTTACACACGATCGAAAGATTGTACTTTCCACTCACCAGTAAAGTGAA
>JABMCL010001978.1:115000-120000 GCA_018857735.1 Alviniconcha marisindica
TGAGAGTCGAGGTGGCCGTCCCGGGCTGTCCGTCCCAACGAGCCTTCTGGTTTCCGCGGACGTAAAGCTATACTGAACCATGTTTCGGCATTGGTCTCAGCTTGTCCCTAATACGTTAACCGACATCCGAGGACATTAAGCAACACAACCGAACCGAACCCGGAGGAAGTACACACAACATGTATACACCACTGTAGTATCTCGTAGGCTGTGTCAACGCGGGCTTCTTAAGTTTCAAAGCCGTCTGCTGCTTCAGTTCGCTCAGTGTTGTTTCACGTCCACAGAGACTGTGCGGACTATTAGGAACGGGGGGCCCAGGACGGCCACCTGGACTTTCACACAGCTCCTGAGCTCTGTTCTTTAGAGGTACGTACTTCACGTCCACAGAGACTGTGCGGACTATTAGGAACGGGGGGCCCAGGACGGCCACCTGGACTTTCACACAGCTCCTGAGCTCTGTTCTTTAGAGGTACGTACTTCACGTCCACAGAGACTGTGCGGACTATTAGGGACGTCAGTGGGGCCCAGGACGGCCACCTGGACTTTCGCACAGCTCCTGAGCTCGGACTTCTGCTTCAGTTTCATTTCCGAGAGTTACAAATTATAGCCCAACGGGGAGCAGCCCCCCATCCCCCCACTCACACACACACACACACACCACGCACACACACACACACACACACACACAAACACACAAACGCGCGCGCGCGCGCACGCACGCACGCACGCACGCACGCATTCGATCGCCCCACGTACACACACACACACACACAACACAATCACACACACACACACACACACACACACACACACACACACACACACACACACACACACACACACACACACACACACACCACACACACACACACACACACACACACACATCGACACACCCACACGTACACACACCCACACACACACACACACACACACACACACACACACACACACACACACACACACAACACACACACACTTTCGGACTCGCCGTGTGTGTGTGTGTGTGTGTGTGTGTGTGTGTGTGTGTGTGTGTGTGTGTGTGTGTGTGTGTGTGTGTGTGTGTGTGTGTGTGGAGGGGGATGTAAATATAGTAATAAAGCAATAACAATGCCGTTACGCCCGCCTCCTTCTGCTTCTTCTTCTCTGTCTCTCTCTGTCTCTGTCTGTCTGTCTGTCTGTCTGTCTGTCTGTCTGTCTGTCTCTCTTCTCTCTCTCTCTCTCTCTCTCTCTCTCTCTCTCTCTCTCTCTCTCTCTCTCTCTCTCTCTCTCTCTCTCTCTCTCTCTCTCTCTCTCTCTCTGCATTTAATCTAAGGTCATCCAAGGTGGATGCGAATATTTGAATATCACTTTATTTGGATGTTCATAGAGCCGCCTTGCAAACATATGTGCTTTATGTAGACATTATAATAAATATTAATTGATAGAGATTGAATTAGTTCACTGCAGAGTTGGCTGAAGATGTCATTGATTGTATATTATTATCATTGGTGGGAGCTGCCACAAGTATAATTTTTGTCGCGACGAAACATTTGTCGTGCATACTTTTGTCGCGACAAAAGACAAAAAAAATTAAATTTGTCTCGACAAAATTTAGTTTTTTTTCGTGTTTTGTCGCGACAAACCTTTTGTCGCGACAAAAATCATGCTTGTGGCAGCTCCCGCCAATGATATATTTCCGGTTCTGTGAATCTCTTGTTCCCCCACTGAAAGGGGCTGTTGGTATTCAATTAAATATGTCAGTCATGTGTCAATGACATATTTAAATGGTGCATGACAACCGCATGCCTGCTGCTGGTTGTCGTGCAATGAGATTACGTCAGATTTTAACGACAGGCAGGAATTTTGCTGTCCCTGACCTGCTGTTCAACGCTAGTTTCAAACAGTCCCTGGGCTGGGTGTAACAGGCTAGTGACGTCTACCGGCAAGCTGCACTAGGCCCATTCCCATGTCAGCTGAATCCGGGCAGGGATGCTTTTGGTGTGTAGGATCTTGGACGGGTCAGGGTTATGATGGGAGTAAAACAGGATGACAGTGGCCATCGGAGTAAGCCGGCCGGGTTAATTAATTAATTTGTTGGATTTAATTTTTATATTTGCGTTTATTAGGACAGTAATTTTTAAAAGGGGGACTTCGGGAAGTGGCAATTTTTATGTGATACGCACAGCTTGATGCCAGTGGGATTGTTCATGTATTTATAATCTATGAATGACTTTTTACCTGGATGTTGGTTTGCTGTTGTTGTAATTTAATGATATTTTATGATTGGAGTGAACGTGTGATGAGTGTACTTGGCACCACAAAACATTCCTCGTGCAGTTGTACTGACACTTGGCAATGAAGCTGTATTGCGTGTTGTGTAGTCTAGTGCTGAGCAACGCCTGTCTACGCTTAGGTTTTAGCGTGCCTTCATTCCAACAGTGTGTGTACGTGCCACAAAGTCAGTGAGGCGGAAACTCAGTGGACTGTCGCCACGTCACGACAAACACCCTGCCAGGGCTTCACGATGGACGAATGGTCACTGCGTGAGCACGCGTACCCTGGGTGGACGGTCACTGAGCACGCGTACCCGGGTGGATGGTCACTGAGCACGCGTACCCTGGGTGGACGGTCACTGAGCACGCGTACCCGGGGCGGATGGTCAATGAGCACGGGTACCCAGGGTAGATGGATGGTCACTGCATGAGCACGCGTACCTGGGGTGGATATCACTGCGTGAGCACGCGTACCCGGGTGGATGGTCACTGAGCACGCGTACCTGGGGTGGATATCACTGCGTGAGCACGCGTACCTGGGGTGGATATCACTGCGTGAGCACGCGTACCTGGGGTGGATATTACTGGGGTACCTGGGGTGGATATCACTGCGTGAGCACGCGTACCTGGAGTGGATATTACTGGGGTACCTGGGGTGGATATCACTGCGTGAGCACGCGTACCCGGGTGGATGGTCACTGAGCACGCGTACCCGGGGTGGATGTCTTTGCACTTTTTTTCACTCTCCGGCTAAGTCCCCCCACCCCCCACCCACAAAATGTGTCGGTGCGCTCTCTTCTCTCTCTCTCTTCTCTCTCTCTTCTCTCTCTCTCCTCATCTCTCTCATCTCTCTCTCTCTCTCTCTCTCTCTCTCTCTCTCTCTCCTCTGCTGTTTTGTGTGTTGTATGTGTGTGTGTGTGTGTGTGTGTTGTGTTGGAGAGTGATGACTTGAGTGGTGTTGCGTGCGTGCGTGCGTGCTGTGGTGTGTGTCGTGTGTGTGTGTTGGTGTGTGTGTGGTGTTGTGTGTGTGTGGTGTGTGTGTGTGTGTGTGTGGTGTGTGGTGTGTGTGTGTGTGTGTGTGTGTGTGGTGTGTGTGTGTTTAAAGGAAAAGTCCAAGGTTTTTAAGTATGCAAAATGACCATCGAAATGATTGACAAATGAGTCACTAGTTTGAGATTTAATGAATAAAAATAAAAAAAAATTTTTTTTATTTTTAATGATTTTATTTTCTGTAGGCTGGCCGATACTGCTGTCTCGGGTTCTCCATCAGTCACGTGACTTTCTCAGAATGACGTCAGTCTGGGGAGTCAGTGCGGTTGCCATCTTAGATTGTTCATTGAATGTGTATCCGTGTGGTCGACAAAAGCTCTAACCATGCCGGCCTACTGTGTTGAAACAAACTGTAACAACTCACAAGCAACCCAAAGCATAACTATGCACGGGGTTCCCGCGGAATCGACCCGCTGTGAGGCGAAAATGGGTCAAATTTGTAAATTCAAACAGCTGACTTTGATGCTGCGCCTCATCACGCCATTGTGTAGTGACACTTCGCTGAGTGCGATTTGGGTAAATTTTTAGGGAATACCAAATGGGGTTTGCTTAAAAGCGGAATTTGGTTAGGGTGTCCACAGGGTAACCGACTTGGAAAAAAAATCCAGTTCAAATCTCCAAGGATGAAGCTGACGAGCAGCAAGCGACAGCATGATACCAAAAATTGAGAGATACACTGATCCCCTGAAACAAGCGCTAACAAGGCAAAGACAAAAGTCTAACACGATGCCTACGGCAGAAAAGGCCGTGAAAGAAAGGGGACTGTACACAAATGCTGTGGCAAAGAAAGAAAGAACGGGCCACAATGCCGTGGTCAAAGCGAAAGAAAGACCAAACTACAATGCTGGTGGCAAACGAAAATGGCTGCCCTAGTCAGGAAAGCAAAACAAGCTGACACCAAATGAAAGAAACAAAAAGCTGAAACCACCTCAAAAGCCCAAACGGTTGCCTACCTGCAAGCATAAGGTGGAAAAACACACCACAAACACACCACCAAACAAACAGTCTAATAGACTGAAACAAGGGTGGACGACTACAGTCATAAGGCACGAGCAAAAATAACTGTGCCAACGACAAACAGATGGAAAGCCAAACTAACCATAACAAACTCAAACTAACCCCTCACTAACCCGTCTTCCATCTAGAAAAACAAAGGCTGCAGACTGATAAAGCAAAACGCTAATTAGGACTACCGATGACAAAGATCGGATGTAAAAAAATGCAGACGAAAGAGAAATAAAAATGGCTGCCCTATTCAGGCAAGCTAACAGCGGGTACGAAAAGGCCCAAATAAACCAAAGATAAAAAGAAAGAACGCATGGTGAAAAAGGGGAAAAGCGAGAGAAACACAACAGCACTTTGAAAAGAAGGGGGGGCAAGTAATGTCAGGGGCAACGGGACAAGGCTGGATACAGTAATCCGTGAAACACGATACAACCCTTAGCAGTGAAAACAACACGGCAGGGCAACCCGACGCTCCGAACTACCCCACACAAGAAAGAATGAGAGGTCTCGTTAAACATCGAGACTACCCCCCTCACTCGTACATCGTAAATGAACGATATAACTCAAGAAACAAAAGGGCAAGCCAAGAGAAAATACAGTGAATGGCAGAACCGGTAACTAGCCCAACCCCAAACCCTAACCCAGGGAGGCCCGAAAATCGCTAGTCTATTGAACTAGAACGAACAAAAT
>JABMCL010001978.1:127500-130000 GCA_018857735.1 Alviniconcha marisindica
GGTTTGGTCGGGGTGGCGAAAAGGGTGGATGATGGAGATGGGGGTGGCGGAAATGGTTGATGGTAGAGTTAAAAAGTTTAAAAAAATCAGCACAGAAAGTTGACCTGGAGAAGAAAACTCTTGTTGCTCGCTTTTATGTAGCGTTTATTCTCCGCTCTCGAGCAGACTTACTACGCTCGCATGTGGTTAAGTAATTATGAATGACTAGCTTTTTGTAGCGCGTTTTTGAATATCCACCGAAGTGGTGTACTTGCAGCGCTGTTTGGTTTTACCAAAATCTCTCTGTCTCTCTGTCTCAGTCTGTCTGTCTGTCTGTCTGTCTGTCTGTCTATCTGTCTGTCTGTCTGTCTGTCTGTCTGTCTGTCTGTCTGTCTCTCTCTCTGTCTCTCTCTCTCTCTTCTCTCTCTCTCCAATCTCTCTCTCTCTCTCTCTCTCTCTCTCTCTCTTCTCTGCTCTTCTCTCTCTCTCTCTCTCTCTCTCTCTCTCTCTCTCTCTCTCTCTCTCTCTCTCTCTCTCTCTCTCTCTGTCTTTCTCTCTCTCTCTCTCTCCTCTTCTCTCTCTCTGTTTCCTCTCTCTCTCTCTCTCTCTCTTCTCTCTCTCTCTCTCTCTTCTCTCTCTCTCTCTCTCTCTCTCTCTATTATTTTAATCACTCTCTCTCTCTCTCTCTCTCTCCCTCTCTCTCTCTCTCTCTCTCTCTCTTCTCTCTCTCTCTCTCTCTCCTCTCTCTCTCTCTCTCTCCTCTCTCTCTATGATTTTAACAAACTCTCTCTCTCTCTCTCTCTCTTCTCTCTCTCTCTCTCTCTCTCTCTCTCTCTCTCTCTCTCTCTCTCTCTCCTCTCTCTCTCTCTCTCTCTCTCTCTCTGTATATATATATATAGGTATAGATACATCTCACATATCTGTATGCTGCGTGGAATTTAAATCTACAGTTAGTAAACATCTGAAAATAAGCGGATTGTAAGCGTTCAGATCAAAGATGAAAGTACAAGATGTAAAAACAAACAAAGAAAAAAACAGCAGCAAATTTAAAAACAAGTTTAATGAAAAAAGAGAGGATAATACAAAGGAAAGTAAGTGCCAAGTTTAACAGCATGTAATGAGCAGGTATTTGCAATGCAATGCCGATTAATTAATCATTTTACTTGCACTTAAACACACAAATTTCATGCAAGTTTTTAAAATTAGTTTTTTAACAAAAGCGGCAATGGGAGAGTACTCTCCTTTGCAGGCAGCAATATGTCTTAGAGTGATCTACCCAAAGCTTTTTCAGGTACTTTTAGCCTTCGACTAGTGAGAAACAACTGACCTAGACATGCAAAAGAGAACTCGAGAGAGAGAGAGAGAGAGAGAGAGAGAGAGAGAGAGAGAAGAGAGACAGAGACAGAGACAGAGACAGAGACAGAGACAGACAGACAGAGACAGACAGAGACAGATAGACAGAGACAAAGAGAGAGAGAGACAGAAACAGACAGAGAGAGACAGACAGACAGAGACAGACAAACAGGCAGACAGACAGGCAGAGAACTGGAGCTCGAACTCAAACTCGAAAACTTTATTTTACAAGGATTGTAGTTCAAGTTCAGTCAAAACCTAGCAATTAGTCCTTGCTAAGCTATCGATGAGTAAAAATAAAATTACAAGGCCATCATTTATTTACATATAAGCATGAATGAGTAAGGGAACTTTTATACATGAACATTTAGACACAGAGCACAAGAACATCCACACTAAAGCAACGTGTACATAGCGCCAGACGCACACAGTACATACATCACTCGGTCATACATATATGAGCATACAACCAGGAGATAAGGCAGTAGGTCATCTAGTAAATTCATATGACTAATTACATTGGAGAGAAAAAAACAAAAAACAGAAGCATTCATTAGTACCATTATAAAGAGAATGAACGGAGGAAGATGAAAGTAATCAAAATTTGTTTTTGTTTTTCCATATAATATTTTATGTAAATTGTTTTGGTAGGACCGAGCTCTATATGTGTATACAATATCATTTTTTTTTTTAAATGAACAGTTTCGTTTTCGTCTTCTAGTCTCTTGTGTATCCGTTTAGTCTGCTACTTCTCATATGGCACATGTACTTGTATATTATACATTGTTAGTTGTCATAATTATATGTATTACGTTTGTGAAACTTAGAAAATGTTGGAGAATGCTGTAAAGCGCAGTGGGTTTGGGTACACCAGAGAATAGCGCTATACAAAAGTTATCTATTATTATTATTATTTTTAATAGGTATCATGTGAGCGCTCAGGGCGTTGACGAGCGCATGATAAATGTACATTATTATTGTTTTTATTATAAAGAATGAGGGAGAGGGACCAAAAAACAAACAAACATCAGACAGACAGACAGTCTGACTACCTGTATCATTGAAATTCGGGACTCCTTCCGAACCCAAAACCTAAACCGATACACCGTGTGACGTATTGCTATTGTGTCCAAGCATCAATACGGCACCTGAGTTTTATTCACGTTTT
>JABMCL010001978.1:142500-145000 GCA_018857735.1 Alviniconcha marisindica
CCTTCTGGTTTCCGTGGACGTAAAGCTATATTGAACCATGCTTCGGCATTGGTCACAGCTTGTCCCTAATATGTCAACTGACATCTGAGGACATTAAGCATCACTTCATCATCATCATGGCCGTTTGGCAGAGTCACAAGAGGTTTCGTTGGCTTCGTCGCTGCACACGCTGGCTTTGTTACGTGTTTCAGTCCTGGCTGAGTTTAGCAACGTGCAAAACGCACCAGCGCGAGCGAACGCTTATGACGGAGTGGCTATCCAGTGCAGTCAGATCAACTACAAACCAGGTAAGACTGACGGGTTGACGGACCAGTATTAGAGAATTTTTGGGCTGCCAATCACACGTTCAGCTTTAGCCAATCAGAACGTCACAAATAATGTAGATTCGCCTGGGGGTGGGGGAAGGGGAGGGGGGCGGGGGGAGGGGACTGATGCGCCCATCTGGCTCTTTATGGATACACAGGACTTTCTTCTTCTTCTTCTTCTTTTTCTGTCTGTCTGTCTGTCTGTCTGTCTGTCTGTCTGTCTGTCTGTCTGTCTGTCTGTCTGTCTCTCTCTCTCTCTCTCTCTCTCTCTCTCTCTCTCTCTCTCTCTCTCTCTCTCTCTCTCTCTCTCTCTCTCTCTCTCTCTCTCTCTTATATAACCGTACTGGTTGACTGGGCGTAAAACACCAACTTACTGTCTGTCTGTCTGTCTGTCTGTCTGTCTGTCTGTCTGTCTGTCTGTCTGTCTGTCTGTCTGTCTGTCTGTCTTCTCTCCTCTCTCTCTCTCTCCTCTCTCTCTCCTCTCTCTCTCTCTCTCTCTCTCTCTCTCTCTTCTCTCTCTCGTCTGCTCTGTCTGTCCTCTGCTCTCTCTCTTCTCTTCCTCTCCCCCCCTCTCTGCTCTGTCTGTCTGTCTGTCTGTCTTCTCTCTCTCTCTCTCTCTCTCTCTCTCTCTCTCTCTCTCTCTCTCTTTTCTCTCTCTCTCTCTCTCTCTCTCTCTCTCTCTCTCTCTCTCTCACACACACACACACACACACACACACACACACACACCCGTCCCCCACTTCCTCTTCTCGCCCCTTTCTCTTTTTGTCCCTACTTCTTTTCCCACGGACACTAAAAGCTCGGACTGGGCGGTTTATGGACTCTGGCAGACATCGCGCGAGGGGACTGCTGTGTAACTCGCTCGGCCCCATCACCAGATGCTGGCTCCATAACCATGTTTCCGTTTCAGCCGTGACCTACCAGTGGCTGAAAGACCAGTCGCAGTTCATTCGAACGGACATGCAGACCTACATCTTTATTTCCCATAACGGCAAGATCTACTTCTCTGAGGTAACGTGTTATTCGTACATGCACAGGCCTCCTATCGTTATTCTCGTGTCACTTTAAGGGAACACCTACTTCTCTGAGGTAACGTATTATTCGTACATGCACAGGCCTCCCATACCTATTCTCATGTCACTTTAAGGAACACCTATTTCTCTGAGGTAACGTATTATTCGTACATGCGCAGGCCTGCTATATTATTCTCATGTCCCTTAAGGGCAAGAGCTACTTCTCTGAGGCAACGTATTCGTACATATATATGTAGACCTATATTTTCATGCCCTCAACTGCAAAGTCTACTTTTCTTAGGTAACGCATTATTCGTACATGCACAGACCTCCTATACCTATTCTCATGTCACTTAAAGGCAAAATCTACGTTTCTGCGGCAACGTATTCGAACATATAGGTAGACCTATATCTTCATGCCCACAACGGAAATATCTACTTCTCTTAGGTAACGCATTATTCGTACATACACAGACCTCCTATACCTATTCTCATGTCACTTAAGGTCAAAATGTACGTCTCTGAGGCAACGTATTCGTACATATATGTAGACCTATATCTTCATGCCCCCACAACGGAGATATCTTTTTCTCTGAGGTAACGACCATGCAAGTTATTGCTTTGTTGCGCATGCATGTAGACCTGTATCTTCATGTCCACAATGGCGATATCTACTGTCCTCTGTGGCTGTGAGTAAAGTGACACTGTAAACTGGTGTATCTGTGTATGGTGTACACTGAACGTGCACCGAGACGGCAGCAGTTTCAGATGGCACCAGCCATGTAACTATTAAACGGCGCTGTAATTTTAGTGTTATTCAGGTAATGTCTTTTTTGTTTTCTACCGTACTTGTTTCCGTCATGGTGTGTTGTTCAGGTGATGTCTTTGTTGTTCTCTACCCTCCTTGTCTACGTCATGGTGTGTTGTTCAGGTGACGTGTTTCGTGTTCTCTGCCCGCCTTGCCTCCGTCATGGTGTGTTGTTCAGGTGACGTCTTTGTTGTTCTCTACCCTCTTTGCCTCCGTCATGGTGTGTTGTTCAGGTGACGTCTTTGTTGTTCTCTACCCTCCTTGTCTACGTCATGGTGTGTTGTTCAGGTGACGTCTTTGTTGTTCTCTACCCTCCTTGTCTACGTCATGGTGTGTTGTTCAGGTGACGTCTTTGTTGTTCTCTACCCTCCTTG
>JABMCL010001978.1:155000-160000 GCA_018857735.1 Alviniconcha marisindica
GTGTGTGTGTGTGTGTGTGTGTGCGTGTGCGTGTGCGTGTGTGTGTGCGTGTGTGTGTGTGAGTGTGTGTGCACGTGTGTGTGTGTTTGTGTGTGTGTGCACGTGTGTGTGTGTGAGAGAGAGAGAGAGAGAGTATGCCTACATGTGTGTGTGGTTGTGTGTGTGTGTGTGCACGCACGCGTGTGTGTGCGCGTGTGTGTGTGTATGTGTGTGTGTGTGTGTGTGTGTGTGTGTGTGTGTGTGTGTGTGTGTGTGCACGCACGCACGTGTGTGCGTGTGTGTGTGCGTGCGTGCGTGTCCGTGTGTGTAGGGAGGGGGAGGGGGTCCATTCCTTAGTACAAACTCCAACAAATGCTTGTGAGTGTAGCACGTTTGCCCGCACAAGCAATGAACTGCATACTGTACCTCACTCGTCCCAGCTGGACTCCAACCCTGGCGGACAGACGGGATTGTACGTGAAAAACGTGCAGTTTGAACACGAGGGCGTCTACCGCTGTGTCATCAGGACCGCCTTCAACATGGACTTCAGACGGGGCTACCTCACAGTCAGAGGTAAGGTGCTGAATGAGTCAACAGACAGGGCTACGTCACGGTCAGAGGTGAGGTGCTGAACGAGTCAACAGATAGACAGGGCTACCTCACAGTCAGAGGTGAGGTGCTGAATGAGTCAACAGACAAAATGGGCTACCTCACAGTCAGAGGTGAGGTGCTGAACGAGTCAACAGACAAAATGGGCTACCTCACAGTCAGAGGTGAGGTGCTGAACGAGTCAACAGACAAAATGGGCTACCTCACAGTCAGAGGTGAGGTGCTGAACGAGTCAACAGACAAAATGGGCTACCTCACAGTCAGAGGTGAGGTGCTGAATGGGTAAACCGACAAGGCTACTTCACAGTCAGAGGTACGGTGCTGAATGAGTTAACAAACAGGGCTACCTCACAGTCAGAGGTGAGGTGCTGAACGAGTCAACAGACAGACAGTGCTACCTCACAGTCAGAGGTGAGGTACTGAACGACTAAACAGACAGTGCTACCTCACAGTCAGAGGTGAGGTACTGAACGAGTCAACAGACAGACAGGGCTACCTCACAGTCAGAGGTGAGGTGCAGAACGAGTCAACAGACAGACAGTGCTACCTCACAGTCAGAGGTGAGGTACTGAACGAGTAAACAGACAGACAGGGCTACCTCACAGTCAGAGGTGAGGTGCAGAACGAGTCAACAGACAAACAGCTAAACGCACAGACACAGTAACATGTAGGCAAGCAAGCAGGCGGGTAGACAAGCACACACACACATGAACAGACAGGTACACAGCAAGCAGGCAGGTAGGCAGACAGACATAAACAGATAGAAAGCAGGCAGGTCGGCAAGCTGACAGATGTAAACAGATAGCAAGCAGGCAGTAGGTAAGTACACAGACAAAAGCAGTTAGCAAGCAGGCAGGTACACAGTCCGGGTTCAGGTTGATGAGGCGTCTGTCAGTTAAATTCCAGGTCCCCCTGGTCCGGTGGGGTGGGGGGGGGGGGGGGTCAGGGTGACGAGGCGTCTGACAGGCGGTACGAGGTAAGCGTTCTATGGCCCTGAGAGGGTTAACATGCTAATTTCGAGGTCCCCACTGGACTGATGGGAGGGGTTCAGGTTGACAAGACGTCTGTCAGTTAACATGCTTAAATTCCAGGTCCCCCGGGTCCGGGAAGGGGGAGGGAGGGGGGGTCAGCGTGACGAGACGTCTGTCAGTTAACATGCTCATTTCCAGGTCCCCCTGGTCCGGTGGGAGGAGTTCAGGTTGACGAGGCATCTGGCAGTTAACATGCTAATTTCCAGGTTCCCCTGGTCCGGTGGGAGGGGTTCAGGTTGACGAGGCATCTGGCAGTTAACATGCTCATTTCCAGGTCCCCCTGGTCCGGTGGGAGGGGTTCAGGTTGACGAGACGTCTGTCAGTTAACATGCTTAATGTCCAGGTCCCCCTGGTCCGGTGGGAGGAGTTCATGTTGATGAGACGTCTGTCAGTTAACATGCTAATTTCCAGGTCCCCCTGGTCCGATGGGAGGGGTTCAGGTTGACGAGGCGTCTGTCAGTTAACATGCTAATTTCCAGGTCCCCCTGGTCCGGTGGGAGGAGTTCATGTTGATGAGACGTCTGTCAGTTCACATGCTAATTTTCAGGTCCCCCTGGTCCGGTGGGAGGAGTTCAGGTTGACGAGACGTCTGTCACTTAACATGCTAATTTCCAGGTCCCCCTGGTCCGATGGGAGGGGTTCAGGTTGACGAGGCGTCTGTCAGTTAACATGCTAATTTCCAGGTCCCCCTGGTCCGGTGGGAGGGGTTCTGGTTGACGAGACGTCTGTCACGCGCTACAAGGCTAGCGTGCTGTGGACCGTTGGGGCGGACCACGGAGACAGCATCATCTCCTACCTTCTGGAGGCCGAGAACGAGTTTAACCTCGGCGTCTGGAAGCTTGTCGCAAGTAAGGGTGTAGGGGTTATTTGCCCCTGTCCCCACCCCAACCCCACCCCACCACCTCCACTCTCCTCTCGTCCAAACTCTCTCTCTCTCTCTCTCTCTCTCTCTCTCTCTCTCTCTCTCTCTCTCTCTCTCTCTCTCTCTCTCTCTCTCTCCCTCCCTCCCTCTCTCTGCAATCTCTCTGTCCCTCTCTCTGTCTCTGTCTCCGTGCATCCCTTCCTCTCTCTCTCACTTCCCCTCACTCCCCCCCCCCCCACGTTCTCTCTTTCTACCTTCAAAAGGGCGAGACAGAGACTTTGCCAATGATACAGACGTTTGGAGCTAGCCGTTTAAAGTTAAGGAGACGTGGCAGAGCGCCTCCGGGCTCTCCCTCGAACGCCCTCTTTAAATTGAACTCAACATCATGTTGAACAAGAGATTATTTTTACCACTTTTGTTTTAGAAACAATGCAAACTGTTTCAAAGGGAGCAACCGGGTAAACGTCGAGAGGGGTGGTAGGGCGGGGGGTGGGAAGGTGGGGGATGGGGGTGGGGGGAATTAGCGCATGCAATGCAAATGGGTTTTCCCGAACGCTCAGATGCCATCTTGGAACTGAATTACTGAATCAAAGTGGGCTGAACTGAAAGGAACTAACTGTCTTTGTGAACGACCCCACAGGTGTCAGGGCGCTCGGGGGTGGTGGTGGCGGTGGTGGAGGGAGGGGGAAGGTTGGGGGCGAGAGAGCGCACGCAGCGCATATGGGTTTTCCTTGGTGCTCAGGTGTCATCTGCAAACGGAACGGATCTAAACTGCAATGAACTGAAGGGAAGTGCTCAGTACATACGAACTGTCTTTGTGAAGTACACCACAGGTGTCAGGGCGCTGGGAAGGGGGAGGGGGGGGGGGGGGTAGGCGCGGAGTGCACGCAACGCATATGGGTTTCCCCGAACGCTCAGATGTCATCGGTGAACGGACGGGAATGGAACTAAAGCGGACACACAGTTCTACAGGTTTCAGGGCGCTGGGAATGGGGGGCGGGGCGGGGGGGGGGGGGGTAGTCGGAGCGTCCGCAACGCATATGGGCTTTCCCGAACGCTCAGATGTCATCAGTGAAGAGAATGGAACTAAAGCGGACACACAACTCTACAGGTGTCAGGGTGTGGTGGGGGGGGGGGGGGGAAGAGGTAGGCGCAGCGCTCGCAACGCATATGGGCTTTCCCGAACGCTCAGATGTCATCAGTGAAGAAAATGGAACTAAAGCGGACACACAACTCTACAGGTGTCAGGGTGCTTTTGAGGGGGTTGGGGGGGGGGAGGTAGGCGCAGCGCTCGCAACGCATATGGGCTTTCCCGAACGCTCATATGTCATCAGTGAAGAAAATGGAACTAAAGCGGACACACAACTCTACAGGTGTCAGGGTGCTTTTGAGGGGGTTGGAGGGGGGGGGGGGGGGAGGTAGGCGCAGCGCTCGCAACGCATATGGGCTTTCCCGAACGCTCATATGTCATCAGTGAAGAAAATGGAACTAAAGCGGTCACACAACTCTACAGGTGTCAGGGTGCTTTGGGGGGGGGGGGGGAGGGGAGGTAGGCAGGCGCAGCGATCGCAACGCATATGGGCTTTCCCGAACGCTCAGATGTCATCAGTGAAGAAAATGAAACTAAAGCGGTCACACAACTCTACAGGTGTCAGGGTGCTTTGGGGGCGGAGGGGGGGGGGAGGTAGGCGCAGCGCTCGCAACGCATATGGGCTTTCCCGAACGCTCAGATGTCATCAGTGAAGAGAATGGAACTAAAGCGGACACACAACTCTACAGGTATCAGGGCGCAGGAAATGGGGCTGGAGGGGAAGGGGGGGGGGGGTAGGCGGAGCGCCCGCAACGCATATGGGTTTCCCCGAACGCTCAGATGTCATCGGTGTACGGATGTGAATGGAACTAAAGCGGACACACAACTCTACAGGTTTCAGGGCGCTGGGAACAGGGGGGGGGGGGGGGGGGCACGGAGCGCCCGCAACGCATATGGGCTTTCCCGAATGCTCAGATGTCATTAGTGAACGGACGGGAATGGAACTAAAGCGGACACACAACTCTACAGGTGTCAGGGTGCTTGGGGGGGGGGGGGGGGGGAGGTAGGCACAGCGCTCGCAACGCATATGGGCTTTCCCGAACGCTCAGATGTCATCAGTGAAGAGAATGGAACTAAAGCGGACACACAACTCTACAGGTGTCAGGGCGCAGGATACCCTCCAGGCGGACGTGCAGTCCCAGACGGACAAGCGCCGAGCGATTGTGGACGGTCTCAACCCCGGCACGGGCTACCGGTTCAGGGTCATCGGCCTGAACATGTACGGGGCTGGCACACCAAGCACACCCTCCTGTGAGTATATAAGCAGCTGTTAGCCTGGGGTCAAAAATCATAGTTCAGGAGCTGTGTGAGAGTCGAGGTGGCCGTCCTGAGCTGTCCGTCCTAACGAGCCTTCTGGTTTCCGTGGACGTAAAGCTATATTGAACCGTGCTTCGGCATTGGTCACAGCTTGTCCCTAATATGTCAACTG
>JABMCL010001978.1:172500-182500 GCA_018857735.1 Alviniconcha marisindica
TTTTTTTCCGTTCGCAAGTACATGCCCTACAACTGATACCGACACCTCTGCAAAACCTGTCTCTCTGAAATTATTTCAAGGCTTGATATTACTTCAATGCAGCTCTTTTTCCATCTTCCTTCCAAGATCTGCCTCCAAATTCCAGCGAGTTCTTTACTTTACAAACCACAAATAAAGAAGATAAATAGAGAGGTAAATAAAGCAAGAAAATAGATTATGTCACCGTCAACAACACAGGGATCGAATTCCACAGAGCCACGCCTGTGCAAGGTGACAACAAGAAACAACGCAAAGAACAAACAAACAAAGTAAAGCTAGGTTCGTAGCAGTTTGTGCAACTTTTAAGGCGCCGAAAGAGAAACACGAATACGTTCAAATAGTTACTGTAGCGAAGCACGTCCAATATGGGACGTCCAAACTAGCCTCTGTTCTTTTCTGAGACAAACTACTACTCAGTAAGACCGGCAACTCCCTGAGACAAGCTACTACTCAATACGACCGGCAACTCTCTGAGACAAGCTACTACTCAATAAGACCGACAACTCTGAGACAAGCTACTACTCAATACGACCGGCAACTCCCTGAGACAAGCTACTACTCAGTAATACCGGCAACTCTCTGAGAAAAGCTACTACTCGATAACACCGGCAACTCTGAGACAAGCTACTACTCAATAAGACCGGCAACTCTGAAACAAGCTACTACTCAATAAAACCGGCAACTCTCTGAGACAAGCTACTACTCAATACGACCGGCAAATCTCTGAGACAAGCTACTACTCAATAAGACCCGCAATTCTCTGAGACAAGCTACTACTCAATACGACCGGCAAATCTCTGAGACAAGCTACTACTCAATAAGACCGGAAACTTTCTGAGACAAGCTACTACTCAATAAGACCGGCAACTCTCTGAGACAAGCTACTAACTCAATACGACCGGCAAATCTCTGAGACAAGCTACTACTCAATAAGACCGGCAACTCTCTGAAACAACCTACTACTCAATACGACCGGCAAATCTCTGAGACAAGCTACTACTCAATAAGACCGGCAACTCTCTGAAACAACCTACTACTCAATAAGACGGGCTACTCGAGAAGACGGCTAAAATCTGTGAGACAGATTACTCAATTCGACAGACTACTCGAGAAGACGAGTAAACTCTACCAGACTACTCAACGCTACAGGCTACAGCCCGTTCTTAATTGGGCGAATGTTTGTTCGCGAACCTAGTCGGAAGTATTCGGCGAAGCTAGCTGGTTCTTAATTGGGCCAACTTTTCTTCGCGAACCGAGTTGGAAGTATTCGTCGAAGCTATATTCGGGGTCCAAAAAGCTTCGCTCAACATGTTCTGGGAACATTCGCCCCATTCGACGATCATTGCCTCTGATTGGTGAGAGCAGAGCTCTCCTGTGGATGAAGAAGAAATAGAAATAAAAATGGATGACGGTGTCGCTAGGTTCTTCACTCGCTTCGGAGGGAATTTGTTTATTTGTTGACTTGTGGGAGGCGCAGCCTTGTCTCGGAGACCCAGAATGAGATAGTAGTTAGCTGAATTACCCTGTGAGGGATGATGAAAGTATATTGACTTGACTTGACTTGACTTTAGCCTATATTTTCGATCATGCTGTCTGCTGCGCGTCTGCCGCAAGTTCGGGCCGAAGCTTGCATCTCATTACAAGCCAGTTGAGAACGAAGTAAAGTTTGGACCGTCCGAATCAGATTCGGCGAACTAAAAGTTCAATTAAGAAACGAATCATAGTTCGTCGAACTGTCCGAAGAAGTACGTTCGGCGAACAAACATTCGCCCAGTTAAGAACGGGCTTACGAGACATATTACTCAATACAAGCGGCTACCCGAGAGGACGGGGCCAGTCGCTCGGTCAGACTACTTCGTGGGCTGTTCCCAGCCAAAGTCGACCTCCCAGAGACACTTGAAAGGTTCGAGGATGAGGATGACCATGGCCACGGCCAGGCCGTGCAAGCTAAACCAGGTGCCGATGGTGGAGGGCTGGAAGCTGGCCCCTAGCACTATCACCACGAACAGGTTGGTCAGTGTGCCTGCAACACAAGGAAAACGTGGACAGCGTACAAAACTACGGCATGTCTGAAACACAAGGAACACGGGCAATGTATAAAACCTCTGCGTCTCTGAAACACAAGGAACACGGGCAATGTATAAAGCCTCTGCGTCTCTGAAACACAAGGAACACGGGCAATGTACACAACCTCTGCGTCTCTGAAACACAAGGAACACGGGCAATGTATAAAACCTCTGCGTCTCTGAAACACAAGGAACACCGACAATGTATAAAACCACAGCGTGTCTAAAACACAAGGAACACGGGCAATGTATAAAACCACAGCGTGTCTAAAACACAAGGAACACGGGCAATGTATAAAACCACAGCGTGTCTAAAACACAAGGAACACGGGCAATGTATAAAACCACAGCGTGTCTAAAACACAAGGAACACCGACAATGTATAAAATCAAGGCGTGGCTGAAAGTACAAGGAACATGGACAGTGTATAAAACCACGGTGTGTCTAAAACACAGGGAACGCGGACAGTGTATAAACCACGGTGTGTCCGAAACACAATTAAGGAACACGGACACTGTATAAAACCACTGCGTTTCTGAAACACAAGGAGCACGGACAATGTATAAAACCACGGGGTGTCTAAAAACACAAGGAGCACGGACAATGTATAAAACCACGAGGTGTCTAAAAACACAAGGAGCACGGACAATGTACAAACCACGGGTGTCTAAAACACAAGGAACACGGACAATGTATAACCCGGGGTGTCTAAAACACAAGGAGCACGGACAATGTATAAAACCACGGGGTGTCTAAAAACACAAGGAGCACGGACAATGTACAAAACCACGAGGTGTCTAAAAACACAAGGAGCACGGACAATGTATAAAACCACGGGGTGTCTAAAAACACAAGGAGCACGGACAATGTATAAAACCACGAGGTGTCTAAAAACACAAGGAGCACGGACAATGTATAAAACCAGGGGGTGTCTAAAAACACAAGGAGCACGGACAATGTACAAAACCACGGGGTGTCTAAAAACACAAGGAGCACGGACAATGTACAAAACCACGGGGTGTCTAAAAACACAAGGAGCACGGACAATGTACAAAACCACGGGGTGTCTAAAAACACAAGGAGCACGGACAATGTACAAAACCACGGGGTGTCTAAAAACACAAGGAGCACGGACAATGTACAAAACCACGGGGTGTCTAAAAACACATGGGACACCGACAATGTATAAAACCACTTAGTGTCTAAAACACAAGGAACACGGACGATGTATAAAACCACGGAGTATCTAAAACACAAGGAACACGGACGATGTATAAAACCACGGAGTGTCTAAAACACAAGGAACACGGACGATGTATAAACCCACGGAATGTCTGAACCACAAGGAACACGCACAATGTATAAAACCACTGCGTTTCTGAAACACAGGGAACACGCACGATGTATAAAACCACTGCGTTTCTGAAACACAGGAACACGCACAATGTATAAAACCACTGCGTTTCTGAAACACAGGGAACACGCACGATGTATAAAACGATGTATATATATATATAATAGTCCCTCACAATTATGTAACACGAAAATGGCTGTCATCGCTGCCCACCGTAACGCAGAAGTCATTCTGGTGGTGACAGTGTAGCGATAGGTATATTTTATTATTATTATTATTGATCGCTTTTATATAGCGCTATTCTCCGCTCTCGAGCAGACTCACTGCCCTCGCATGTGATTCTACATGAATGAATAGCTTTTTTATAGCGCGTTTTTTTAATTAAATATCCACCGAAGTGGTGTACTTACAGCGCTGGCATGGCTGGTGCCACAAGAAACTGCTGCCGTCTTGGCGCAAGTTCTGTGTACACCATACAACCATATAATCTCCCTCTCCTCCCGCCTCCATACCACCTCCCACCCACCCCCCCCCCCACCCCCACCCCCGCCCCCCCCCCCCTCCCCCTTCTCCCCGTCCCTAATAAGCCTTATGATTTCTGTGGACGTTGAGCACCATGTTTACTTACTTATTTACAACAACAATAGAAGAAGAATATAAAATCTGTGGTTTCTTCGTCGCTGGTGTCTGTCAATAAAGTTGTATTGTATTCAACGGCCTGCTATCGCCTTTCCATCTGTCAGTACATGCACGTGCCTCATAGCATGCTGCACGACATCGGTTTGGTCATATGCTGGATCATAGTTATATATGAGAGAGTACATGCACGTGCGGCATAGCATGCTGCACGACGTCGGTTTGGTCATATGCTGGATCATAGTTATATATGAGAGAGTACATGCACGTGCGGCATAGCATGCTGCACGACGTCGGTTTGGTCATATGCTGGATCATAGTTATATATGAGAGAGTACATGCACGTGCGGCATAGCATGCTGCACGACGTCGGTTTGGTCATATGCTGGATCATAGTTATATATGAGAGAGTACATGCACGTGCGGCATAGCATGCTGCACGACGTCGGTTTGGTCATATGCTGGATCATAGTTATATATGAGAGAGTACATGCACGTGCGGCATAGCATGCTGCACGACGTCGGTTTGGTCATATGCTGGATCATAGTTATATATGAGAGAGTACATGCACGTGCGGCATAGCATGCTGCACGACGTCGGTTTGGTCATATGCTGGATCATAGTTATATATGAGAGAGTACATGCACGTGCGGCATAGCATGCTGCACGACGTCGGTTTGGTCATATGCTGGATCATAGTTATATATGAGAGAGTACATGCACGTGCGGCATAGCATGCTGCACGACGTCGGTTTGGTCATATGCTGGATCATAGTTATATATGAGAGAGTACATGCACGTGCGGCATAGCATGCTGCACGACGTCGGTTTGGTCATATGCTGGATCATAGTTATATATGAGAGAGTACATGCACGTGCGGCATAGCATGCTGCACGACGTCGGTTTGGTCATATGCTGGATCATAGTTATATATGAGAGAGCATGAGCAAGATCTCAGAGGCACTAAAGAAAGGAAGAGCATGAGAGATTGGTGGGGTGGTTGTGTTCAGATCATGAATATTTTGTTAATTGTTGTATGAGTGGACGAGCGGAGATTGGTGTGCGCATGTCATTGTGTGTGTGTGTGTGTGTGTGTGTGTGTGTGTGTGTGTGTGTGTGTGTGTGTGTGTGTGTGTGTGTGTGTGTGTGTGTGTGTGTGTGTGTGTGTCATGTGTGTGTGTGTGTGTGTGTGTTTTGTTCGATAGGCGATAATGGTAATTAAAGCTACAATAATTATGGGGGGTTTCTTCTACTTTTTTTTGCTGAAATGTATGTTAACGTGGCTTTTGTGATAAGATGTTTGTACAGCGCAGTGAGTATAACTCTGGTTAAAGAATAGCGCTTTATAAGAATTATGTATTATTATTATTATTACTATATAAACGCGTGATGGAAAGTGGACCACAGGCTCTAGGAAACCAAACCGATCACTGCACAACTACAGCAGACGGAAGAGAAAGCGGTATATATATATATATATAATATATATATATAATCAATATATATATAATAATATATATATATATATAATAACAGATACATTTTGTATATCACTATTCTCTGGTGTACACAAACTCACTGTGCTTTACAGCATTCTCCAACAAAATCGAAGGTATCATGTTCACGAAAGTCATACGTATATGACAACTAACAATATATAATGTACATGTGCCGTATGAGAAACAGCAATATACAAAGAAAAAACGAAATCATTAGTCCCCCCCCCCCCACCCCCCCCCACCCCCCCCCCCCCCCCAGTACATCACAAACATCTTCTACACTCATCTTCATGCTCATTCCGTATACACTATCACTCATTTCCCCCCCCCCCCCCCCACCCACACACACACCCACACACACACACACACACACACACACACACACACACACACACACACACTCACACTCACACACACACACACACACACACACACACACACACAGCATCCAGCTCTCGCCAGAATGCCCACACTATACCAGATCCGTGATCTATAAATTAAAAATTAAAAAAACTATACACGCGCACGCGGGTCCCTCACCAAGGAACATGAGGATCATGGCGACATTCATGCACACGGACGGCAGGACCTTCTCCGTCTGCCCGGTCATTATCCACTCCACCTCAGCGTACTGACGTTCCGTGTACTCCGGGTCTTTCCAGCGCGGCTCCGTCAAGGAATAGACCGTGTCCTGCACCTACAACAGCATAGTTCAGGAGCTGCGTGAGAGTCGAGGTGGCCGTCCTGGGCTGTCCGTCCTAACGAGCCTTCTGGTTTCCGTGGACGTAAAGAATTACTGAACCGTGCTTCGGCATTGGTCTCAGCTTGTCCCTAATATGTCAACTGACATCTGAGGACATTGAGCAACACTACCTACCTACCTACCTACAACAGGTACAGGCGTCAGAGCTAGGTCACTGCGAGGTCACCGCTACGTCACTATTACCTCACCGCTACGTCATAACTACGTCACTGAAACGTCACAGCTACGTCACAGCTACATCATTGCTACGTCACAGCATGCAGAGCCAAGTAGGCCGAAATGGACGGGGTTTTTTTTGTGGTCTGAAATTGTTTTAACCTTGGCGTCTTCTGAAAGGAAATTATTAAGGGCAGTGATCGTGCTAGACACTTTTCAAATAAGCTCATGCGCGGAAACCGGTCACACAGTTACTGTAACCAAGGTCAGAAACACGGCCGTCTGTGCTACATTACAGCTCTACTAGCAAACAAATTGTTCCTGTCCCTGTCTAAAACACCCACACGCACGCACGCACGCACGCACGCACGCACACACACACACACGCACGCACGCAAGCACGCACGCACGACTCTCCCTCTGTGCTTTTTTTTTTTTTTTTTTTTTTTTTTGACAAACGGTGAGACATAATAACTGTCTGACCGATTGCTGGTTTTTAATTCGGTATAAGCTGATCTTAACCGGTAAAATACCGGAAATTCCCAGTTCCCAGAACTCAGAAAGGGGAAAGGGTTCCTCTACGGAATGAAATGAAGTTGATTTCCCTAAAAGCTCAGATTTCCTGAAGAACACGCTTTTGGCTGAGATCACCCGTATTACATATGTTGTGGGCTCTTCAGAAGCAATCCTTGCTAAGCCGTGGTTTGTGGTTGAAGCGTTGCATTCAAAGAACATTGTTTAGTTTCTCGAGTGCAGTGAGTCTTCTTGAGATCGGACAATAGCGCTATATAAAAGAGATCAATAATAATAATAATAGTTTTCCATGAGTTCAGTTCAGTTAGTTCAAGCTGGCATCTGCGCGCTCGGAAAAGCCCATATGCGCTCCACCCCGTCTCTCAGAAGTTTCCCCAACGTCGCCTTTGAAACGGTTCCAATGTTCGTGTGACTGACGATGGCCCTCTTTCCTCCTTTCAAGAACGATCGTCTAGCGTTTCCTCTGTCCACGCCTCTCTCCTCCAGGCGATCGACGGTGCGATGTCCTTGGATTTGTGCCCGCAATTAGTGTCTCAAGCTTCTCAACACTTCAGATCTTCCGAGAAGCAAGCCGCTTGTGAGGGTTGCTTTGCCCGTCAGTCTATCTGCTCGGTCATTTCCCTTCGCTGCGGCATGTACGCATACAGGAGTTTTCGAAGGTGGATGTCGACCATTGGCACATTCCAGTCTCGGCCTCCCCTCCCACTCACAAAACTGCAAAGATGGACTGCATGGCTTGCCCCATACTCCTTGTAGATCTAGACTGATCCCTCGTAAACCGGAAGTCGCGCACAAAAATGGCCGCCTACTGTTTCTGGCGAAAGAGTCAACAAACATGGGAGTTAATTAGCGCTCGAAAGACGTCACACATGAACACAACAACAAAGGGCAAAATCCACTTTTAGCCCCGTCGGTTCGCTGTCCTCAAATGGTTTGAGGATGTGTGTGTGTGTGCATGTGCTGGTGTGTATACACCGGCTTAGTACGGAATGAACTGATATGTGGATATACCAGCGTACCTGAATTGCCTACGGTAACTCTCACCTTAGAGGACTATGGCCCCTGTTAGACTGAGAAGGCTGATTGGGAGATTTGTTGTTCTGTTTGTGTGTGACATCTTTCCAACGCCATTTAACTCCCTTGTTTGTTGATTCTACATAGGGGCTCTGAGCCTGCTTTCTGTTTTAATTGTAGCGAAACAGCCGCTAGGAAAATTGTGAATGCTGAAGGCAATTGGTTCACAGGCAGGTCATCCTGATGTCACTGCGAACACTGTGTTACAAATGGCCAAGTCGAGCAAGAATGACAAAAAGCTTTCGTGCACATAACAGTATTTTCCCATTTGGTTAGTTTGTTGTTGCTGTAGGCTATATAACAATACATACATGAGGATAGGAGCTCATATACATGCACGCACATGTATATAGATATTATACCTTCAAGCGCTGGAGTTTGAGAGTATTCCGAGCGTATCTGCTGACGGATCTGGCTTGCATGAACGTAGTGACGCGATAAATGGTGTAGGCCGTCTGTTGTATGTCTTTCAGATCTGAGAGCAAATATATCAGAATTAAACAAAGCAGGCGGCATTTCACTCCAGTCAAACGGTTCAGTCTCTCCTTCATAGTCCAACCGTGGATCCTGTCTAAGAATCAGCCACCACAGCCTGACTATAATGGTTTGTCTTCAGTAATCAGCCCTCACAGTCAACTAGCATGGCCCCTATCCAGTAACCAGCCCTAACAGTATAACCATGGCCTCTATCCAGTAACCAGTCCTCACAGAATAACCATGACCCCTATCCAATAGACTAACCATGGTCCCTGTCCAATAACCAGTCCTCACAGACTAACCTTGGCTTCTATCCAATAGACTAACCATGGCCCCTATTCAACAGACTAACCATGCCCCCTAACAGAGCCAGTCCTCACAGTCTGAACATGGCCTCTATCCTGTGGTCTAACTATGGCCCCTATCCATTAGACTAACCATGGTCCCTGTCTAAAAACAAGTCCTCACAGACTGAACATGGCCATCACGAATCCCAACGTGGCTTCCTCGTATCAGAGGATTGTGGGGCAGTATGTGTTCGACGAATCATTCCTAGCCTGCGAGTTGTTTTAAAGTGGGGATCGGCCGGCGCCTACCAACGCCACTTTTGTTAGGCCAGCGATTAACCCCTTCACTGCCCCAGCTTGTTAAGTTTCCGTGCTGAAAAGTGCTCACGTACAGGCCTCTAAACAGTACATTTGATGGTCTTATAACAAATCTACTGCCAATACTATGCATTTTAACAGAAATACTTTCATGTGCTCATCCGAAGGGGAAAAAACGGCCTTAACCATTTCTAATTTGGCACTTTTACTGGTCGTTTTCTGAGTGACGGGGAGGCAGTTAAAGGGTTAATCCGCAGTAGCTCAACCATGACTGTGATGACTGTGGACTACCGGACCATGACGAGTTGCGTGTGAAGTCGTTTCCCACACAGGTTTCAACTCTATGCATGGACAGCATAGTCAGCCCGTGCCGCATTCTTTGGGTCAAGTGTATTTGCCTGCTTAGCTGTAACCTGCCACATGCAGTAGTTTGTGTGCTGCGTGTGGTGGTGTGTGTGTGTGTGTGTGTGTGTGTGTGTGTGTGTGTGGTGTGTGTGGTGTGGGTGGTGTGGGGGGGGGGGAGTGGGAGGGTGGTGTGTGTGTGTGTGCTTTGTGTGTGTGTGTGTGTGCTTAGTGTGTGTGTGTGTGTGTGTGTGTGTGTGTGTGTGTGTGTGCGTGTGTGTGTGTGGTGTGGTGTGTGGTGTGTGTGTGTGTGTGTTGTGTGTTGTGTTGTGTCTGTGCGACGTGGTGTACGCGCGCGGCTGCGTGTGTGTATGTGTGTGTGCGTGTACGCGCGCGCGTGTGTTTGTGTGTGAGTGTGTGTGGTGTGTGTGTGTGTGTGTGTGTGTGTGTGTG
>JABMCL010001978.1:187500-205000 GCA_018857735.1 Alviniconcha marisindica
GTGTGTGTGTGTGCGCGCTGCGTGTGTGCGTGTGTGTGTGTGCGTGTGTGTGTGTGTGCTGTGTGTGTGTGTGTGTGTGTGTGTGTGTGTGTGTGTGGTGTGTGTGTGTGTGTGTGTGTGTGTGTGTTGTGTGTGTGTGTGTGTGTGTGTGTGTGTGTGTGTGTGTGTGTGTGTGTGTGTGTGTGTGTGTGTGTGGTGTGTGTGTGTGTGTGTGTGTGTGTGTGTGTGTGTGTGTGTGTGTGTGTGTGTGTGTTGTGTGTGTGTGTGTGTGTGTGTGTGTGTGTGTGTGTGTGTGTGTGTGTGCGTGCGTGCGTGCGTGCGTGCGTGCGTGCGTGCGTGCGTGCGTGGGTGCGTGCGCGCGCGCGTAACCTATTTAATTAACTTCATTGCACTAATGAGATGCCACATCGTTAAATTTAAAATTTACTTGTCCGATTGCCACACTGTGAAATTCTAAATTTATTTGTAACTGTTTATACGAGGTTTGTATTGTTATGTATTGGCTGCAGTCACGTTAACGCAATGCCCGAGTGGAACGCCACAAAGACAAATCCCAGCGTACATTGTAATGCACTGCCACCCGTTGTAAGCACTGCCACCCCTAGCAAATGACACACTGTCATCCGTCGGTATGCACACTGCTGCTGGGCCAGCCTCTGTATCTCACCCATGCGCGTGGCCATCAGAGCATCCTCCAGGTGCGTCATGATGCTGGTGTCCAAGTTGGCCATGGTCAGGCACCGGACCAGGAAGTGCAGGGTGGGTGCGTGCTGGTATTCCAGCTTCGCCATCTCCCATCGTTCACACAGGTCCACTACCTGAAAACAGCATCTCCCATCGTTCACACAGGTCCACTACCTGAAAACACCATCCCCCATCGTTCACACAGCTCCACTACCTGAAAACAGCATCTCCCATCGTTCACACAGCTCCACTACCTGAAAACACCATCTCCCATCGTTCACACAGGTCCACTACCTGAAAACACATCTCCCATCGTTCACACAGCTCCACTACCTGAAAACACCATCTCCCATCGTTCACACAGCTCCACTACCTGAAAACACCATCTCCCATCGTTCACACAGCTCCACTACCTGAAAACACCATCTCCCATCGTTCACACAGCTCCACTACCTGAAAACACCATCTCCCATCGTTCACACAGCTCCACTACCTGAAAACACCATCTCCCATCGTTCACACAGCTCCACTACCTGAAAACACCATCTCCCATCGTTCACACAGCTCCACTACCTGAAAACACCATCTCCCATCGTTCACACAGCTCCACTACCTGAAAACACCATCTCCACTTTCACCAAAATCTCCCAACGTTCACACAGCTCCACTACCTGAAAACAGCATCTTCCACTTTCACCATCTCCCAACGTTCACACAGGTCCATTACCTGAAAACACCATCTTCCACTTTCACCATCTCCCAACGTTCACACAGGTCCATTACCTGAAAACACCATCTTCCACTTTCACCATCTCCCAACGTTCACACAGGTCCATTACCTGAAAACACCATCTTCCACTTTCACCATCTCCCAACGTTCACACAGGTCCATTACCTGAAAACAGCATCTTCCACTTTCACCATCTCCCAACGTTCACACAGGTCCATTACCTGAAAACAGCATCTTCCACTTTCACCATCTCCCAACGTTCACACAGCTCCATTACCTGAAAACAGCATCTTCCACTTTCACCATCTCCCAGCGTTCACACAGGTCCATCACCTGAAAACACCATCTCCTATCGTTCACACAGGAGCACTACCTGAAAACACCATCTCCTATCGTTCACACAGCTCCACTACCTGAAAACACCATCTCCCATCATTCCCACAGGTCCACTACCTGAAGACACCATCTTCCACTTTCACCATCTCCCACCGTTCATACAGGTCCACTACCTGAAAACACCATCTTCCATTTTTGCTATATCCCACCGATCACACAGGTCTCCTACCTGAAAACGCCATCTTCCACTTTCGCCACATTCCAACGTTGACACACGTCCACTATCTGAAAACAACCTCTTCTGCTTTCGCCATCTCCCATCGTTACTGACCACAAAATCCAGAAAGTTGAGGTCGTAGTCAGGATTGTTGACCTCAGTCAGGTCGTAGCGGCCGGCTCCCCTGGCTTCGCGGCCCACACGTCTCCTTCGCTGGCGGATGTCGTCAGCCGTCACCACGAAGTTCTCTTCCTCTGGCTGAGGCAGCAACGCCTCGAAAAACAGCACGAGCAACGCGTGCGTGAAGTGAGCCACTGCGATCTGCAAATGGAGGATGGATTCTTTTCTTATGCCGGCCCATCCGTTTGGAACGATTTGCCTCTCACACTACGTCACTCTGATTCTGATTCCTCTTTTAAAGTCGCCCTCAAGACGTACCTGTTTAATAATTATTTCTAAACTGTTTTTCTCAGCCGTGCCTATATCCCCTCGTCCGACGCGTGAGTGTGTGTGTGTGTGTGTGTGTGTGTGTGTGTGTGTGTGTGTTGTGTGTGTGTGTGTGTGTGTGTGTGTGTGTGTGTGTGTGTGTGGTGTGGTGTGTGGTGTGTGTGTGTGTGTGTGTGTGTGTGGTGTGTGTGTGTGTGTGTGTGTGTGTGTGTGTGTGTGTGTGTGTGTGTGTGGTGTGTGTGTGTGTGTGTGTGTGTGTGTGTGTGTGTGTGTGTGTGTGTGTGTGTGTGTGTGTGTGTGTGGTTAGTGCCATTGTAAAGCGCCCTGTGCTCCCACCTTGTGTGGTAGATGGGCGCTCTAGAAATCTTCTTTATTATTATTATTATTATTATTATTTATATATACGTCGTCAGCTCTCAACATCCTCACCCCACCCACTCCCACACACACACACACACACCACCCAACCCCACCTCCACCCACACCCACCCACCTTTCATCCCAACCCATAAGAACTACCACTAGAAGCCCAGGTAACACAGAAGAAGATTCAATGTCGTACTGCCTACAGAGAGAACGCTTTGTCCTCAAGAAAGATACGTGCTGCCAAACACATCCTCCCTTCAAGTCTGGCTCACTTGCAAAGGGTCCTCCAGCTCCTTCAGGATGTCGATCCTGGCGAAGGCCACAACAGCGGCTAGGGACTCCTTCAGCCCCATCACCCACTCGGTCTCCTTCCGCAGCTCCGCCTGTGCGTTCAGAATCACCGTCCCCACTATACCGTCCGTGCCGTCTTCGCCACTCGCTGTGGACTTCATTTCCACGGCATCCACCGAGCTCTCCGCCGCGTTAACCCTTTCTTTCCTCTCGTCGTCGCCCTTCCAGGACAGCTTCAACGGCGGTAGGACGGTTGGGGCGAAAGGGTAGGGAGCGTGCGTCCATTCTTCCACGAGACCGTGGTGAGCAGCGCGCCTGCCGAACTTGAAAGCCGTGTACTCCAGGCTTTCGCTCTCGTTCTGCGGATTATCGTCGGAGTCGGTGCTCTCCTCGAGCATTGGGTTGTTCCTGGAGCGATTCAGAGAGTCCAGGGACCCCAGGGAGTGAACTTCAAGGACTTCGGCCTCGGCCTTGATCAGTTCCTGCTGCATGCGGTCGATCGCTTCCTTGTTCTGGGACCGCCCGAGTTTCTGCATCATGCGCGCCCTGGCGATGATGAACTTGAGTATGCCTGTCCGTATCACTTCGTGCTCGTTCTTCACCGTGACCGGGGTGTCCAGGTGCACCGCAGTCCGCTTGGAAAGGCACTGCGCAACCAAGTGGTACACGATCCGGTAGGCGAAGCTCTTGAACTGGCTGAACATGACCGCGTACGCCTGGCACAGCTCTTTGTGGCAGCAGCAGAAGCTTTGCGCGCCGAAAGGCGCGTTCACTTTGAACTGCACCACATGGGCATAGGACTGCATGATCTCGCACATTTTACGCAGGGCTTCCGGTCTGACCGCAGTCCCTTTCAATCCCGTCTTCAAACTGTCCCTCTTCTTGGAACCTACAGACTTCCTCTTCTTCCCTTTCGGGGTTTCAGGTTCATTTTTCTCTTTGGTTAGCTCAGCAACAGCGGTGCTTGATTCCAGTAGGTGTATTTTCGTATCCCATGTGAGGCCCGTCGGCTTTTTTTCCGACCTCGGGAACAGCTCGTGGCTAGGACGTTTCAGTATGGACTTGGTGACTGGATGGGTCTTCTTCCAGCACTGCACAAGGTCGCGCATGATGCTGAAGTACAGGTTGGATATCGTGTGCGAGTTGTCCGTTTTCGAGCCTGCCAGGGGACCTTGTCGGTGTCCAACCTGTCCGAAAAGAGAACCACCGGCCATGGGTTAATCAAACACTCTAGTCATCGTTAACAGTCACCAGCCGTGTGGTTATGGTGTCAGACTTTTCATCGCTAAAAATCACCAGCCGTGTGGTTATGGTGTCAGACTTTTCATCGTTAACAATCACCAGCCGTGTGGTTATGGTGCCAGACGTTTCATCGTTAACAATCACCAGCCGTGTGGTTATGGTGCCAGACGTTTCATCGTTAACAATCACCAGCCGTGTGGTTATGGTGCCAGACGTTTCATCGTTAACAATCACCAGCCGTGTGGTTATAGTATCTAACAGTTGTCATCGTTATCAATCACCAGCCGTGTGATTATAGTACCAAACAGACGTTTTATGGGTAACAATCACCAGCCGTACGGTTATAGTATCTATAATAAGAATAAGAATAATAAGAATAAATAATTCTTATAAAGTGCTATTCTTTAACCAGAGTTAAACTCACTGCGCTGTACAAACATCTTATCACAAAAACTACATTAGCATACATTTCAGCAAACAAAACCTTAATTATTGTAGCTTAAATTACCATTATCGCCTATCGAACATTAGAACACACACACACACACACACACACACACACACACACACACACACACACACACATAATGACATGCGCACACCAGTCTCCGCTCGTTCACTCATATAGCAATTAACAAAATATTAACTTAATGATCTCAAACAACAACAACAATTTGAATCTGTCTTTTTACCCACCCAACCCGTGCCTCCTTCTCTTACCTAGATCTCTCACTCTGCCCCCCCCCCCCCCCCCCCCCACCCCCCCTTCCCTTCCCCTTCTCCCTATCCATATGCATCCATCTACATTCAACTGCCACACACAGACACAGATTTCTTCAGATTCTACAGGTAGGCCTGGGCAAACAAGAAGGTTTTTAGCTGCGATTTGAATTGAGACAGTGTTGGTACATTTCTTAGAGTGGCCGGCAGAGAATTCCAGAGAGATGGTGCCATGAAACTGAAAGAACGTTGTCCAAATGATTTGAGATTTCGCTTTGGAATTTTTAGCAGCTTTTCGTTAGAAGATCGGAGAGAGCGAGACGGTTCATAAGTGCGAGAGATGAAGAAAGATAAGGAGGTAAAGACCCTTCAAAATGGCGGTAAGCAAGAGTTGCAATTTTGTACTGACAGCGGAATTTTACTGGTAGCCAGTGAAGTTCCCTAAGAAGCGGTGTTACGTGATCTCGTCTTCTTTTTTTCAACACGAGCCGTGCCGCGTTATTCTGCACCCGCTGTAACAGAGCATTATCTAACAGTCATGTCATCGTTAACAATCACCAGCCGTGTGGTTATAGTACCAAACAGACACGTTGTTGTTAACAATCACCAGCCGTATGGCGATAGTATCTAACAGTCATGTTATCGTTAAAAACCACCAGCCGTGTGGTTATAGTATCAAACAGACGCTTTATCGTTAACAATCACCAGCCGTGTGGTTATAGTACCAAACAGACGTGTTATCGTTAACAATCACCAGCCGTGTGGTTATAGTACCAAACAGACGTGTTATCGTTAACAATCACCAGCCGTGTGGTTATAGTACCAAACAGACGTGTTATCGTTAACAATCACCAGCCGTGTGGTTATAGTATCAAACAGACGCTTTATCGTTAACAATCACCAGCCGTGTGGTTATAGTACCAAACAGACGTGTTATCGTTAACAATCACCAGCCGTGTGGTTATAGTACCAAACAGACGTGTTATCGTTAACAATCACCAGCCGTGTGGTTATAGTACCAAACAGACGTGTTATCGTTAACAATCACCAGCCGTGTGGTTATAGTATCAAACAGACGTGTTATCGTTAACAATCACCAGCCGTGTGGTTATAGTATCAAACAGACGTGTTATCGTTAACAATCACCAGCCGTGTGGTTATAGTACCAAACAGACGTGTTATCGTTAACAATCACCAGCCGTGTGGTTATAGTACCAAACAGACGTGTTATCGTTAACAATTACCAGCCGTGTGGTTATAGTATCAAACAGTCATCATCGTAGCATATGCATGAAGATTTTATACATTCATTGCTACCGAATCCGGCCAAAGCGAAAGACTGGACTTCTCGAGCCAAAGAGACCTTCAGTGAATACTTTTAATACCACGTGCTTTTCAATAGCAGTAGCTGAAGGTATGAAATGTTATCCGATATCCGTAGGGGCTGAACGCTGGAATTCGTCGGTCATAATCTAACTGTTACAAACGAGAAGGCTCCCGAAAATGTTAATGCTAAGTCAATTCACATGCAAAGGAAGAAGGAACAACAGCTTATTTGGTTAATATGTATCATGTGAGCGCTCAGGGCGTTGATGAGCGCATGATAAATGTACATTATTATTATTATTGTCGCTTTGAACGCTGATCACATAACCTTTACACTGGACCATGCGTACGCAGATATCCACATGGTGTACGCTACCCCCCTCCTCCCCCCTCACCTCCCCCCCCCCCCCCCCCCCCCCCCCCCCCACCCTCCCACCCCGCCCAACCACCCTTCCGCTTAAATATTGTGCTACCATTCAAAACAAGTCAAGGGCCACCCTCATATTAAGTACCAATTGGTAAGATAAATTTCTTGTAAATAGTGTAATATTATTTGGTTAATAACTGATTGTTTGTGTCATGTACTGTCATCAACAACTTGATTTTGACAGAGAAGTCGGGGCAAAAGTACACTGACTCCACCATTTGTGTCTCATTTCTTTTCTACACGTCTAAAAAGAGTAACATCTTCTTCTTTTTCTCGATTGATTGTAAAATACAGACGCCCCGATCCTGAGTTATAATGGGACACATATTTAACAAAACGTTATGCCACCAAACGCTTCCAAAAGCCCGACCATTTGTCAATCAGTCGAAAGCATGCGAAAGTATAACCCTCTGTCACAACGTATGTGCAGAACAGCTTTCTACCAGCATTATATCGCTATTTCAGCAGAGCGTAAACCAGGAGTATAACAAACAACGGATCATGCAAACCTGGGAAAACCACAAGTTGCTCTCCATATTCAAAAGCGCATTCAAGACTTCATCCAAGCCTCCATCATCCATCTCTTCTTCTTTCAGTTTCCTGACGACTTCCTGAAGCATCCGCGAGCACAGGGAGCCCACCCATTGGTTGATGCATACGGTCATGATAATGACGGCCACGGCGGGGTCCGTGTTCGTTCGGATGGCTTGGATAGCACGACGCATGTTGTGGGTGAGGCTAGCAGCATACGCTTTTAAGGTCTCTCCCCTATTATAAACAAGGACGGGGAAAGTAAAACAACAGCGTGCCAAAGCAGGAGGAAGGGAAAGAAGGAAGGGTGGCGCTGGGGGGGGGGGGGGGGGGGGGGTAGCCAAACCGGCTCACACCCGGAAAATGAACGAGCAGGGGACCCCCAAAAGCCTTAATGCCCCTGCTCGTTAATTTTCCGGGTGTGAGCCGGTTTGGCCTAGCGGTAAGGCGTTAGGCTGGTAAGCCGAGGGACCTCGGTTCGAATCCGCTCCGGCTCTCACTTCTTTTCAAAAGATGTGGTCTGTGGACACTGCCTTGTGACTTTGTCCCCCACAATGAATGAACTATTAAAATGGCTCACATCGCTGCCCATCGTAATGCAGGAGTCACCCTGGTGGTGACAGTGTATCGATAGATACATATAATCTCCCTCTTCCCCCACCTCCACACCCCCCCCCCCCCCCCCCCCCTTATCCCCGTCCCTAATAAGCCTCATGGTTTCTGTGGACGTTAATTACCATGTTTACTTAATTTTCCGGGCTGAAAAGTGTACCCATACACGCCCGCAAACAGCATATTTGATAGGCCTATGTAGGCCTATAACAAATCTACTTTCGATACTGTGCATTTTGGTAGAACTCCTTCCACGTGCTTATGCGAAGGGGGGTAATACCTTAATGATTTCAAATTTGGCACTTCTGTTAGCCGTTTTCGAGAGACGATGCGGCAAGCATGGCAGTTAAAGGGTTAAAGGAACTAGCTTTGTTTTCATTTGGAAGAAAAAGCGATTTTTTTTCAAACGAATGTTTAATATTTTAGTCATGGTTTATGTATTTATTTATTTATTGTCTGCCGGCTAATTTTATCAAAAGAGTATCAATCGGTATGAGTTAAAAATAGATTGAGGTTTAAAACCCCAGTAGACCACCTTTTCTCGTGGACCTACATGGTTTTTTGTTGTTGTTGTAAGTGTAGCCTGGGAAGGAGAGTTCCTTTAACGTTAGCAGAAACTAAAAAGGAAGAATACGGAGGAAGAGAAATAAAAGACAAAAGGCGATTAAAACGAAACACCAGACGCAGTGGGTGGCTCTTACCTGACCGACAGATGAGGAAGTGGGTTGCTCTTGCCTGATTGGTAGACGATGAATGGGTTAATTAGCTATTACCTGACTGAATGGGTTAATTAGCTATTACCTGACTGATAAACGAGGAAACGAATAGTGCTTATCTTGCTAATAGAAAAGGAAGGGGTTAGCTGTTGTCTGACTGACAGACAAGGAAAGGGGTTAGCTCTTACCTGGCTGATAGACGAGGAGTTAGCTCTTACCTGGCTGATAGACGAGGGGTTAGCTCTTACCTGGCTGATAGACGAGGAGTTAGCTCTTACCTGGCTGATAGACGAGGGGTTAGCTCTTACCTGGCTGATAGACAAGGAAAGGGTTAGCTGTTGTCTGACTGACAGACAAGGAAAGGGGTTAGCTCTTACCTGACTGACAGACAAGGAAAGGGGTTAGCTCTTACCTGGCTGATAGACGAGGAGTTAGCTCTTACCTGGCTGATAGACGAGGGGTTAGCTCTTACCTGGCTGATAGACAAGGAAAGGGTTAGCTTTTACCTGGCTGACAGACAAGGAAGGGGTTAGCTCTTACCTGGCTGACAGACAAGGAAGGGGTTAGCTCTTACCTGGCTGATAGACAAGGAGAGGGGTTAGCTCTTACCTGGCTGATAGACGAGGAGTTAGCTCTTACCTGGCTGACAGACAGAGGAAAGGGGTTAGCTCTTACCTGGCTGATAGACAAGGAAGGGGTTAGCTCTTACCTGGCTGATAGACAAGGAAAGGGGTTAGCTCTTACCTGGCTGATAGACGAGGAGTTAGCTCTTACCTGGCTGATAGACAAGGAAAGGGGTTAGCTCTTACCTGGCTGATAGACGAGGGGTAGCTCTTACCTGGCTGAAGACAGGAGTTAGCTCTTACCTGGCTGATAAGGAGTTAGCTCTTACCTGGCTGATAGACAAGGAAAGGGGTTAGCGCATACCTGGCTGATAGACAAGGACAGGGGCTAGCTCTTACCTGGCTGATAGACGAGGAGTTAGCTCTTACCTGGCTGATAGAGGAGTTAGCTCTTACCTGGCTGATAGACGAGGGGATAGCTCTTACCTGGCTGATAGACAAGGAAAGAGTTAGCTCTTACCTGGCTAATAGACAAGGAAAGGGATTAGCTCTTACCTGGCTGATAGACAAAGAAAGGCGTTAGCTTTTACCTGGCTGATAGACAAGGAAAGGGGTTAGCTCTTGCCTGGCTGATAGACGAGGGGTTAGCTCTTACCTGGCCGATAGACAAGGAAAGGGGTTAGCTCTTACCTGGCTGATAGACGAGGAGTTAGCTCTTACCTGGCTGACAGGCACGGAAAGGGGTTAGCTCTTACCTGGCTGATAGACAAGAAAGGGGTTAGCTCTTACCTGGCTGATAGACAGGGAGAAGGGGTTAGCTCTTACCTGGCTGATAGACAAGGAAAGGGGTTAGCTCTTACCTGGCTGACAGACAAGGAGTTAGCTCTTACCTGGCTGACAGATAAGGAAAGGGGTTAGCTGTTGTCTGACTGACAGACAAGGAAGGGGTTAGCTCTTACCTGGCTGACAGACAAGGAAGGGGGTTAGCTGTTGTCTGACTGACAGACAAGGAAAGGGGTTAGCTGTTGTCTGACAGATAGACAAGGAAGGGGTTAGCTCTTACCTGGCCGATAGCCGAGGGGTTAGCTCTTACCTGGCTAATAGACGAGAAAGGCAATAGCTCCTATCTGAGTGGCAGACAAGGAAGGCATTAGCTGTTGTCTGACCGGTAGCTAAGGAAGGGGACGCACGGCTCCTACCTGACTGAAAAGTGCTTGACCCACGTGCAAAACTGGCAGTAGGCCCGAGGAAGGGGCTCTGTCAGCTTCTGTAAACTCGTCCCAATCACAGCCTTCTCTCCCTCGTACACGATCCTCCCTTGGCCAATTTTGATATCCCACGTCGGCGGTTGTAATTGCTCTTTCGGCTTGCTAATGTAGGTGTAGCCTTTCTTGGACAACTTCACGCAGTGCCTGAGAGATCGAACAAGTCAGTCAGAGCCTTTAGCAGAAGTGACGCGTGCAGATTCACTATGTATCAAGTGTGCACAGCCCGAGCAAATTTGCGTTGTTATCACGGCGTTAACTTCATTTTGTGCAGCTAAATGTACGAGGGATGGGGGAACAAACGTTTGCGGCCTCCATTTGAAAGGCGAATCGTCATTATTCAGCTTTTATTCTTCAACATAGTCACTCCTCAACGCAGACAAGGGTTTGCTCATCACGGAATCTGCACTCTGCCACAACTGCCAACCTTGGTCACAACGTTGTTTTAATTACACAGAATGCCAGACACAAAATGGCTCGGCCGTGTTTTCCCACCCTCAAACTATTTTGATCTCCCAAGACCATGCAGTCGACTGAACAACTGCTTATTATTATTATTAGTACTATTATTATTATTGTTGTTGTTGTTGTTGTTGTTGTAACCGAGTGCATCTGCACATTGTGTTTGTGTTGTTGTACTCTGTGTGCCGCTCTGTGTGTGTTCTTTCGTGTGTGGACGTCATTCGATCTTTTACGTATGTGTTACGTGTTGTTATTTTGACGTCACTAAATGACGTGGTGAGAGAGAGCGCGACAGAAAGCGAGAGGCAATACTAATACTGCTGGATCATCTCGCAGATTCCACCAAAAGAGAAGAAAAGAAATGAAATAAAACAGGAACCTCTGGCTGTGGCTCGTTTGTTGTTGCCTACTTCCAACCTGCTGTTTCCACCGACCGTTTGCATTATTACGATATCAACACTCGCCCAACGCCTTATCTCGAGATGAGCCCTAATATCGCTTCACAAGGGCAGCTATATGGCGCCTTTCCCCGTTTCCGAGTCGACCCTTTGAGCTCTAGTCGTGTGCGACTCTCTATGAGTGACTGTAGCCTTACACAGCGTGGTTTTGAATAGCAAACTAAGTGCTGCACTTACTGCACTGTTCAGTTGTTGCATGGCTGGTGCCACGTAAAACCCACCTCCAGGCGCATGTTCTGTGTACACCATACAATTTAGGAGTGTCACATTTTTCGAGCTCACATACGTAGGTTGCTTGTATTTAGTTGTGATTTTCCACCTGCACTTCTACGTGCTACTGCGGTAACACGGGGGTGGAACGGAAACCGAAATAAGAGTCAGCATAAAAAGTTGACCCTGGAGAACAAAATTCTCCCGCCGCTCCTGCAGGGATTCGAACCCGCGACCTTTCGGTCAAGAGTGCGGCGCTCTAACCACTGAGCTATCCGCGTTCCCCGCTATGAGACTTTTTTAATTGTTATTCCATTCCTATTGATGAATACTTATTGCCCATGATTCTTCCTCGCTCCGTGTCCCCTTTAACCTTACCTGAGCACGAAAAAATCTGAAACAAGAATGACTGCCAGCGTTCTAAAATAAGATCCAAACACATAAAAGGTTCAAAGAATGCTGTTCAATAGGACGAAAACACAATCTGCAAAAATCTGCAAATCTGAAGAATAAAAAAAATCTTCCAAGCACTGAACAGGAAAATAACATGGCTCAACCAAAAAACAGATAAGTGACTTAGCTTTCCATCTCATTTTTCATCGTTTTTCACCGTTTAATTGTTGTTTCATTGTTCTTTTGTAGCTTAAAGGGGATTACCCCGAAAATTCGTTGTTTTTGTCCTGTAGCTTAAAGGGGATTACCCCGAAAATTCGTTGTTGTGTTTTTGTCCTAATAAACAGCGGTTTTTTGTTGTTGTTTTTGGACCATTTGTGTGTTTGGATCTTACCTGAGCATGTTGAGAGAAGCATCTCTAGGGATCTTCTTCTTCTCGACCCCAAGTGCCGCCTTAGCAGCCTTGGCCAAGGCTTCGTCCGACGAGGAGGACGATACCAGAGACGACTGAGACGACTGGGACGAAGTGTCGATGGTGGAGAGGGAGGTGGTGGACGAGAAACGTTTGGCGCACGCGCTGTAATAACAATAATAAAGCGGATTTCTAGAGCGGCCATCTACCGCACAAGGTGGAAGCACAGGGCGCTTCACAATGGCACTAACAACACTCTCTCTCTCTCTCTCTGTTTATTATCAGTTTGTTTTAATGATCCTGATTTTATTTGATCAGGAGGACACACACACACACACACACACACACACACACACACACATTCTCTCTCTCTCTCTCTCTCTCTCTCTCTCTCTTCTCCTCTCTCTCTCTCTCTCTCTCTCTCTCTTCTTATCAGTTTGTTTTAATGATCCTGATTTTATTTGATCAGGAGGACACACACACACACACACACACACTCACACTCTCTCTCTCTCTCTCTCTCTCTCTCTCTCTCTCTCTCTCTCTCTCTCTCTCTCACACACACACACACACACACACACACACACACACACACACACACACACACACACACACACACACACACATTCGCGTCGGTCCGGGGGATGAGCACAGCTGTGAAAAAGACAGTTTAGAAACAGTCATTAAACAGGTGCGTCTTGAGGGCGGATTTCAAAGAGGAGGCAGAATCAGAGTGGCCGTGTGTTTGAGGCAGATTGTTCCAAATAGTATGGGCCAGCGTAAGAAAATGACCTTTCGCCAAATGTTTTTGTGTTTACACGTGGGGTGACAAACGTTCGTGCGTCGGATGCGGACCGTAATTGTCTTGCTGGAGGATAAAGTTGAAGGAGATCGGACAGATACTGAGGGGCTGTTCCAGAGATGGAATTAAGACAGTGGTGTGCAGATCAACAGTGGGCGCAGTGCATGGTGCATAGACCGAAGTGTGAACAGTCCATAATGATGCACACGCGCTGCATTAAGCCTGTGGTATACAGATCGGCAGTGGGCGCAGTGCATGGTGTGTGGACCGCCGGTGTGAACAGTCCATAATGATGCAAAACAAACACACACACTCTACAAATACATACATGACTGGTGATCATTATAGACTGTTCATAATGATGTACACGCGCTGCATTAAGACAGTGGTATACAGATCAGTAGTGGGCGCAGTGCATGGTGTGTAGACCGACGGTGTGAACAGTCCATAATGATGCACACGCGCTGCATTAAGCCTGTGGTATACAGATCAGTAGTGGGCGCAGTGCATGGTGCATGGACCGCCGGTGTGAACAGTCCATAATGATGCAAAACAACCCGCATTAACAGGATACAGACATGAGCTGGCGCATGCATTATAGACTGTGTCATAATGATGCACACGCGCTGCATTAGGCGCAGTGATGGTGTGTGGACCGTCGGTAGTGGCAGTCATAATGATGCAAAAAACCCACACCTGAAATCATACATGACTGTGATCATTATAACTGTTCCATAATGATGTACACGCGCTGCATTAAGACAGTGGTATACAGATCAGCAGTGGGCGCAGTGCATGGTGCATAGACCGAAGTGTGAACAGTCCATAATGATGCACACGCGCTGCATTAAGCCTGTGGTATACAGATCGGTAGTGGGCGCAGTGCATGGTGCATAGATCGCTGGTGAGAACAGCCCATAATGATGCAAAGCGAGGTAGTTTATAGCTATTTAGTTAGTTCTTGGATTTTAACGTCCGGACGGCCGCATAGGGTCTCCCTGAGACGAATCACACTTCTTCAAAACACAAGTCACGAAATCACAAGTTTTTCTAATTCACTGGTACGACGTCAAAAACCACCATTAAACTGTCCATCAGTGCACAATAGCACAGGTTTTGTAACATATTTACATTCTGTAGGAACTCGTTTCGGGAAGCTGCTTAAATCGCTTGTGATAGTGAGAGGGATCACCTATTTTATTCCGCGGGCCTGCACGGGAAACTGCGTTAGCCAAAACTAACGCAGTTAAATTAACAAGTAGGGGAAAGAGTTGGAGAAATAAATAAAGGTGAATGAACCGGGAAAGTCCAAATTAGGACAAGGTCGAAATTTTGGGCAGTGGGCGAAGCATGCGAGGCTATATTCTAACCTAGTCCATGCTTTAAAGGGATAACATTTGTCAGCTCTTGGTTCTCAACGTGGTGGGGGAGGGGGGGGGGGGGGCAAGGGGGGAGAGAAGGGCATTATTTCTGCGTCCGCAGCACCGCACTTCGAGTCCATAATGATGCAAAACAGGATCGTTGGGCGGGAGGAGCTGCGCGGAGAAATCTTAGGTTGGCAACACACACACACGCACGCACACACGCATGCACCCACAAACACATACACACTCACACCACACCACACAACACACACACACACACACACACCACACACACACACACACACACACACACCACAACACACACACACACACACACACACACACACACACAAACACAAACACACACACACACACACACACTACAAATATATGCATTCCTGGTGATCAAATATAAAAATCCTAGTGAAATTTGCCCAGACATCTAACCGTTTCTACTCGATGATTGGGCGTAAAACACCAAATTACTTACCTACCTTTCTACCTGCCTAACTACCTACCTACCTACCTACCTACCGACCTACCGACCTACCTACCTACCTGAACTCGCAAGGGGGACGATCCCAGTCATAGCCAACGTCACAGTTGAGGAGGTTGGGAGAGAAGTCGTTACGCCACAACCCCTTCCATTTCTCCACACTCTCCGACTGGGGACAGGGCCGGATGCGACGTAGTAACAGTTCCAACTGCTGCAACGTGGAGAGAAAACCGACACAGAACATTTCCTAACCCTGTTTCCTAGCGCTGTGTGTGTGTGTGTGTGTGTGTGTGTGTGTGTGTGTGTGTGTGTGTGTGTGTGTGCCACGGTGTGTGTGTGTGTGTGTTGTGTGTGTGTGTGTATGTGTGTGTGTGTGTGTGTGTGTGTGTGTGTGTGTGTGTGTGTGTGTGTGTGTGTGTGTGTGTGTGTTGTGTGTGTGTGTGTGTGTGGTGTGTGTGTGTGTGTTGTGTGTGTGTGTGTGTGTGTGTGTGTGTGTGTGTGTGTGTGTGTGTGTGTGTGTGTGTGTGTGTGTGCGTGTGTCGTGTGTGTTGTGTCACGGTGTGTGTGTGTGTGTGTGTGTGTGTGTGTGTGTGTGTGTGTGTGTGTGTGCCACGGTGTTGTGTGTGTGTGTGATTGTGCCACGGTGTGTGTGTGTGTGTGTGTGTGTGTGTGTGTGTGTGTGTGTGTGTGTGTGTGTGTGTGTGTGTATGATTGTGCCACGGTGTGTGTGTGTGTGTGTGTGTGTGTGTGTGTGTGTGTGTGTGTGTGTGTGTGTGTGTGTGTGATAGTTTTAATTGCTGTGTGTGGTACTTTAATTAATTGTTTTAATTATATTACCTTGACAAAGTAAGACTCTTTTGTTGGTGGTGTTGTGTTTGTTGTATTGTTCTCTTAACATTATGTATTATTATTTTACGAGCCCGCCATGACCACAACAAAATTGCCCCTTGTGGGATGATTAAAGCTTTTTGATTAAAGCTTTTTGAATTTGAATTGAATTGATTTCAATTAACCCCTTGACTGCCCCAGCCTGTCCAATTTTCGAGCTGAAAAGTGCACACATACACCCTAGCCCTGCAAAGCAGTATATTCGACGTTCCTATAACGAATCTACTTTCAATACAGTGATTTCGCTCATGCGAAGGGGGGAAAAGGCCTTAATAATTTCAAATTTGGCCCTTTTATTGGTCGTTTTCAGTGTGAGGGTGCAGGAAGCATGGCACTAAAAGGGTTAAAGTAAAAGTCCAAGGTTTTTAAGTACGCAAAAATGACCATCGAAATGATTGAAAAAGGAGTCACTAGTTTTCAGATTTAATTAAATTTAAACAAATTAAAAATGTTTAATTGGGTTTTTAATCGATTTTATTTTCTGTAGACTTTCCCGGAAGTGACGTCAGTCTGGGGAGTCAGTGCGGTTGCCATCTTAGATTCTTCAGTAAACTGTGTATGCGTGTGGTCGACAAAAAGTTAACTATGCCGGCCTACTGTGTTGCCACGAACTGTAACAATTCGCAGACGACCCCAGGTATAACAATGCCGAGCTCCCACGCAATCGACCCGCAGTGAGGCGAAAGTGGATTAAATTTATACAATTCAAACGAGCTGACTTTCTTGCTGCCATCACGCCCATTTGTGTAGCGATCACTTCAGTGAGTGAGATTTCGCAAACTCCATGGAATACCGCATGGGGTTTGCTGACACGATGTTCCGGTACTCTTTCAAAATCCTGCCCGACAGGCTCAAACTAATACGGCTGTATCCTTGTGGGTCTCTCGGGCAAAGTATCAGTTTCGTCTTCGGAGCTCAAGTTGGCCATTTTGCAGCGACTCCCCAGAGTGACGTCGTAGGCATATGGTCACGTGATTTGGGCGTCATGGCGACGCTTTCGGTACGACAGAAAATGCCATTTTTTCGTGCATTTATAACCCTCAGATCACAGTTTCACCTACATCATTGTTCTCAGCGAGCTTTAACGGAAATCGTGTCAAAAATCACACCTAACCTTGGACTTGTCCTTTAATACAGAAATCTTGGTCATGCAGTAAACATGGTGCTTAACGTCTACAGAAACCATAAGGCTTATTAGGGACGGGGATTGAGGGGAGGGGGGGGGGGGAGGGAAATTATATACCTATCGCTACACTGTCGCCAGAGAGTGACTCCTGCATTAAGATGGGCAGCGATGAGAGCCGTTCTAATGTTTCATTAATTGTGAGAGACAAAGTCACAAGACGGTGTCCACAGACCACAACTTTTGAATCGAAGCGGAATCGAACCGAGGTCCCTCTGCTTAGCAGCCTAACGCCTTACCGCTAGGCCAAACCGGCTCATGCAGTCTGCCTGCGAATAGATAACGGTCGACTGCGGTGGGTCACAGAACAGCGCTGCACGCCTTGCATTGAAGGAACGTAACCGAGATCACATAACACT
>JABMCL010001978.1:217500-227500 GCA_018857735.1 Alviniconcha marisindica
CACACACACACACACACACACACACACACACCACACACACTCACACACACACACACACACACACACACCACACACACACACACACACACACACACACACACACACACACGTATTCAGCTTCATCTCGAGTTGCTCTACTTTTGATCTGGTCTACATTTTGGTACGACAACAGTCTGAAGCACTTCTGATCCGCTAGATCTAAATCCCTGTTCTCCTTCACCTAAGACAGCGAAGACGATGAGGATAAGGATGGCGATGATACGGTCAAGATGATGGCGCAGGACAGTCGCCAAGGCCACGATGACCTCCAACCCAGAGAAGGCACCCTGGAACCCAACGCCAGGCCACCAACAGGACAACTGACAGTCCCTCACATTCATTTCCCTTCACCCTTATACTGCAGCAAGACAATTACAATCTGCATCTGACACACGAACCTTTGTCCCCCCCCCCCACCCCCCCCACCCCCGTGTAAACACAAAAACATTTGGTGAAAGATCTTTTTCTTATGCTGGCCCATCTGTCTGGAACAATTTGCCTCAAACACTCCGCCACACTGACTTTACCTCCTCTTTCAAAGCCGCCCTCAAGACGCACCTGTTTAATAATTATCTCTAAACTGTTTTTCACAGCCCTGCCCATTCCCTCGTTCGACGCTGTGTGTGTGTGTGTGTGTGTGTGTAGTGTTATTGTAAAGCGCCCTGTGCTGCCACCTTGCGTGGTAGATGGGCGCTCTAGAAATCCTCTTCATTATATATTATTATTATTTATAAACACATTCCGGTACTTCTACATCCCCTTCCGCATCTGGGCCTCCATTTCTTCCACCACCTCCGACTCCTCTGAGGCAGATGCTACGTACAGCAATTTAGGTAGTAAACGACAAGAACACCACTGAAAATGTAAGTAAGTTAGCGTTTTCATGCCTAATGAACTTGTAGGCATCGCATGGGTGTACCAGAAGTAAATGACAGCGAATCACATCCAGAATCTGGGCCTGCCATACCCTGCACCTAAACTGCATGTTTACCGCTTTCTTGAGGATGTGAGAGCCACTCCCCCAATAATCTGACCACTGCCTCCACTCCGTCCTCCTCTGCCAGTGTACATTTTCTCTGTTTACCAAAGAACTACAAAAAAGATGCAAAAGAAGTGGAATGTGGCAAATGCACTGTAAATAACCGTAACGGCGATTGTGATAACCATTATATTATGCAGATATCATTTGTGATGTCCGTCATACGATAATAATATAGATCTAGTGACGCCTTCTAACTCCCGCTCCATTGCTAGTTCATATCATGATCTTAAACTTCTTCAAACTAGATCTAATGCTTGCTTGGGACCTTCGACATAGATCTCGCACAAACTTACCGTTGCTTTGCAAGAGTTGAGCAGTCGAAGGTTGTAATTAAATTGCAAACTAGTGTGTTCGCGGACGATTGATTGCCTTTGCGTCAGACAGAAGGGCAAATTATGCTAATAGTTTTCAGTTAGACTTTGTTTTGGTTTTTCTCTGCTCCTAGTCAAACGAGAGCTTTTTCAGGGGAGGCAATTTTGATGCTTATCGAAGAATGTGCACGGAGGAACGTCGTTATTAGTAATGACCTGTATTAAGCATGTACCTCTGGTGGAGTTTATGTATCTTGTATTTACTTGCATGCCAGGTGAGAGTTACCATGGGTGACTCAGGTCTTTGTTGTGTTTGTTTGACGTCTGTCGAGGTATAATTTAGTCCCTTGCTCTGGACTTCGTTTTGTTTGAATGAAAAGTGACGTGGTGGAATTGTGGGTTGCTCTTGGCTTTTTGTTGTTGTTGCTGCTGTTGTTGTTTTTTGTTGTTGTTGTTGTTGTTGTTTTGTTTTTGTTTTGTTTCGTTTTGCTTTGTCTTTTGCTGGTTTGGTAGTTTTGTTTTGGGTGGTTTTGTTGTTGTTGGGGGGGGGGGGGGGGGAGGGGGGGGGGGGGCATTATTGTTTTTTGTTTTCGTTTTGTCATTTGGTTTGTTTGTTTGTTGCTGTGGTTATTTTATTGTTTGTTTGTTGTTGTTGTTGTTTGTTTTTGTTTTGTTTCGTTTAGCTTTTTCTTTTGCTGGTTTGGTAGTTTTGCTTTTAGTGGTTTTGTTGTTGTTGGGGAGCGGGGTGGCATTATTTTATTTTTTTAAATCGTTTTGGACTTGGTTTGTTTGTTTGTTGCTGTGGTTATTTTATTGTTTGTTTGTTTATAGATTCGAGGGCCTTTCCACAGGACCCAGCAGCCTACCGACAAGAGAGACCTTTTCCCCTTCACCATCCCCGAGTGATCCAGCCTCCCCACAACTGTCGCCGCAGCTCCGTCTCCGGTCTCTTTTGAGTGCAGTGTGCAGATGGACTACCTCTGGTCATAAAACCTGTAGCAAAGACCTCTTGGTATCATGTATTTTCTCTTTGACTTGCCCGCAACATTTTAATATAAGGTTGTTGAGGAGTTTGGGGGCTGTGTCGGTCGGGACTAGGCTCTGGGGAGTGCTTCGCTGCCGGAATGGCCTAGTCTGAGACCTCAACAGAACAGGCTACTGCATGAAAATAAATTCTGGAGAAGTAGTAGCAGAAGAAGAAGAAGAAGAAGAGCAGTTTTCGACCACAGTCATTCCACAGTAGGCTACGAAAGACCAGGGCTGTTTGAGCTTAGAGTGCTTTACTGTGTAAAAATAAAATTACATTCATGTCAAAAACACACGTAAACAAAACACAAAAAGGCTGGGTTACAGTGTCAAATGATCAGCAAAGAAGAACCCAACAAAAATCGACAAACAGGCCTAAATGAGTAACCTGCTGAAGAATGGACACTTGAACTCTGCTTATGAACACTACACAATAATCACAAAAAGCAACAACATTCGTATTTGTGGCTATATGACCATGACAACGATGTTCAATGAATCACGAAAACATCTACCAACAAATGAATAATAGTAATCACAACAATGTCCAACCAAAGTAATAGCAAGGGCAGGGCAGACACGTAGGCCTATACACTTCATTTGAGATTGTGGTATTAATCATTATAATAGCTATAATCTACAGCAGCAAAGATCTGGCGAATGTTAACTCCTTCACTGACGTGCATGCTCGACGTACAGGCTATAACGTCAAATTTGAAACCCTGCAGCTAGATCTTTTTGCATGAGGAAGGATTTGAACCGATCTACACAGCATTGAAAGCAGGCTTGTTATTAGGCAGGCCTGACAAATTTTCCATTTGCAGGCCTTTGTGTTGCGTTGCGTCCATTGTGTGCACTGTGTCCGGAATATCTGTGGGTTGTGGCAGTACACGTGTAAATTTTAACGTGTCATTTTCAGCCAGAGAGCCGGAGGGAAGACGGAATAATATTATTCACAACTTGTTTCACGTGCCGTGCGTGTGTCGATCGACGCGTGGGTGCCGCCATGTTGGCCTTGGCTGATCGAGTTCAGCGGTGTTGCACTGAGTTGTTTCACACCTTCTAGCTCTTTTTTTCTTTTTTTCTTTTTTTTTTAAATGGATGCATCGCTCACAAAGCCGGAAGACTCGTTCAACCCATTCTCCAAGGCAGTTTCTTTTCTTTTTTTTCTTTCTTTTTTCAGTGTCATAGTAAGTAAACATGGTGCTTAACGTCCACAGAAACCATAAGGCTTATCGGGGACAGTTGTCATGGGTCAGGAAACGTATAAATAGGCCCGGCATATTTTCGGTTTGCAGGCCTTTTGCGTGCGCTTTCAGGCCGAAAACTTCACGGGTTTATAACGCCTCAACAATTAACTACTTGTTTGTTGTTGTTTCTTCTACACGTCGACCTAAAATTAAAACTTTATGGGTTACGGCATTGAGGGGGTAGGTATTTTAGTGTGTCACCGTCAGCGGGAGGGACCAGGGTATGTTACAGGAAGCCGGGTTAGGGGTTGGGGTTGGGCGAGTTGTCAATGCCATTTGTGGCAAAGGCACTTTCGCTTTTGTGCATATATAGCCTTGATACACATCGTTTCGGGTTGGGGGTAGTGCTAGTAATCATGCACACACATGGTTTGCCTTGTGGCCTGTATGATGTGTATGATGAATTCATTTCTTTGTTGATTTTATATACACATTTATATTGGTGCTTCTGCTCTGTGTGCTTGTGCGAGTGTGTGTGTGTGTGTGTGTGAGCGCGCGCGAGTGTGTGTGTTTCTGCGTGCGTATATAATCGAGTACGTGTGTACGTGTGTTGTGTGTGTGTGTGTGTCGTGTCGTGCGTGCTGCGTGTGTCGTCAGTGTGTTGTGTGTGTGCGTGCGTGCGTGTGTGGTGGAGTGTGTTGTGTGTGTGTGTGTGTGTGTGTGTGTGTGTGTGTGTGTGTGTGGTGTGTGTGTGTGTGTGTGTGCGTGCGTGCGTACGCGTGCTGTGTGCGTGCGTGTGTGCGTGCGATGTGTGTTTCGTGGTTGTGATCGACTGACTGGTGGTGTGTGGTGTGTGTGTGTGTGTGTGTGTGTGTGTGTGTGTGTGTGTGTGTACCTGCGTGCGTGATCTGTAGCAACACACAAGAACGTTTAACGGTAGGAATACACACACATCATTTCCGGGAACGGTCATAGGGCAGCCGAAGCAACAGAAAATGAAAACCTCTTCGGAAGCACGGTCCACATCACATTTTAGGATTTTAAACACAGTCAAACGTAGAACACAACAATCACAATCTCTGAGCAGTGGTGGGAATGATGTTTCTGTTATCAAACCAGAGGCGATGGAATTATCAACGATTAGTGAGATGCAGCCCACATTTATATGTTTAGTGACGAGTGATTCATTTATTTCGTTTCAGATTCAATGTTAAATACAAGTGCAATATGACCAAGAGAATAAACTGATTATGTTCATCGGAGTGGATTGAAAGAGGCTGGAGGCCTAGTTTCCACTGGACAAGTGAAGCCAGGATCATGCCCTCATCAGCAGTGAATCGGCGGGAAGCCTTCCACTGGACAAGTGAAGCCAGGATCATGCCCTCACCAGCGGTTAACTGGCTGGAGGCCTAGTTTCCACTGGACAAGTGAAGCCAGGATCATGCCCTCACCAGTGGTGAACTGGCTGGAGACCTAGTTTCCACTGGACAAGTGAAGCCAGGATCATTCCCTCATCAGCAGTGAATCGGCGGGAAGCCTTCCACTGGACAAGTGAAGCCAGGATCATGCCCTCATCAGCGGTGAACTGGCTGGAGTCCCTCCACTGGACAAGTGAAGCCAGGATCATGCCCTCATCAGCGGTGAACTGGCTGGAGTCCCTCCACTGGACAAGTGAAGCCAGGACCATGCCCTCACCAGCAGTGAACTGGCTGGAGTCCCTCCACTGGACAAGTGAAGCCAGGATCATGCCCTCATCAGCGGTGAACTGGCTGGAGACCTAGTTTCCACTGGACAAGTGAAGCCAGGATCATGCCCTCGATCACCACCGGTGAAATGGCTGGAGTCCCTCAACTGGACAAGTGAAACCAGGATCATGCCCTCATCAGCGGTGAACTGGCTGGAGTCCCTCCACTGGACAAGTGAAGCCAGGATCATGCCCTCATCAGCGGTGAACTGGTTGGAGACCTAGTTTCCACTGGACAAGTGAAGCCAGGATCATGCCCTCGATCACCACCGGTGAAATCGGCTGGAGTCCCTCCACTGGACAAGTGAAGACAGGATCATGCCCTCGATCACCACCGGTGAAATCGGCTGGAGGCCTTCCACTGGACAAGTGAAGACAGGATCATGCCCTCGATCACCACCGGTGAAATCGGCTGGAGGCCTTCCACTGGACAAGTGAAGACAGGATCATGCCGTCACCAGCGGCGAAATCGGCTGGAGGCCTTCCACTGGACAAGTGAAGACAGGATCATGCCCTCGATCACCACCGGTGAAATCGGCTGGAGGCCTTCCACTGGACAAGTGAAGACAGGATCATGCCCTCGATCACCACCGGTGAAATCGGCTGGAGGCCTTCCACTGGATAAGTGAAGACAGGATCATGCCCTCGATCACCACCGGTGAAATCGGCTGGAGGCCTTCCACTGAACAAGTGAAGACAGGATCATGCCCTCGATCACCACCGGTGAAATCGGCTGGAGGCCTTCCACTGGACAAGTGAAGACAGGATCATGCCCTCACCAGCGGCGAAATCGGCTGGAAGCTCTCGCCTGTAAATGAAAGCAAAGAAAAACTGCTTGATTACGGAATATGTTCCTAGTCCACTGATACATTTCCACGTGGGGAAAACACACACACACACACACACACACACACACACACACACACGCACGCACGCACGCACGCACGCACGCACGCACGCACGCACGCACGCACGCACGCACGCACACACACACACTCGCACACATATACACACATACGTGCACGCAAACACACACACACACACACACATACGTGCACGCAAACACACACGCGCACGCACGCACGCGCGCACGCACGCACGCACGCACGCACACAAAATGATGCATTATTTTTATGTGAAAAATGAAAAGAAACTAAAACGTTACTTTGCGTACATGAAAACATTCGTGGTGGTATATGGCCAGCAGTGGTATACGGTTTATGCAGGCATTTTCTCTACATTTGTCCTGCTTTGGCTTAGGCTGTCATAACACAAGGAAACCAGCAAGAACACCAAGGCTCAGACACAGAGACACCAGCAAGAACATCATGGCTTAGACACACTGACAACAGCAAGAACATCATGGCTTAGACACACTGACACCAGCAAGAACATCATGGCTTAGACACACTGACATCAGCAAGAACATCATGGCTTAGACACACTGACATCAGCAAGAACATCATGGCTTAGACACACTGACACCAGAAAGAACATCATGGCTTAGACACACTGACATCACCAAGAACACCACGTCTTGGGCTGTCACAACACACTAACACCAGGAAGAACACCAAGGTTGAGACACAGTGACATCAGCAAGAACACCACGTCTTGGGCTGTCACAACACACTAACACCAGGAAGAACACCAAGGCTTAGACACACTGACATCAGCAAGAACACCACATCTTGGGCTGTCACAACACACTAACACCAGCAAGAACATCATGGCTTAGACACACTGACATCAGCAAGAACACCACGTCTTGGGCTGTCACAACACACTAACACCAGAAGAACACCAAGGCTTAGACACACTGACATCAGCAAGAACACCACATCTTGGGCTGTCACAACACACTAACACCAGCAAGAACATCATGGCTTAGACACACTGACATCAGCAAGAACACCACGTCTTGGGCTGTCACAACACACTAACACCAGCAAGAACACCAAGGCTTAGACACATGACATCAGCAAGAACACCACATCTTGGGCTGTCACAACACACTAACACCAGCAAGAACACCAAGGTTTAGACACAGTGACATCAGCAAAAACACCAAGCTTTGGGCTGTGTCACAACACACTGACACCAGCAAGAACACCAAGGCTTGGGCTTGCATACACACAACACCAAGGTTAGACACAGTGACATCAGCAAAAACACCAAGCCTTCGGCTGTGTCACAACACACTGACACCAGCAAGAACAAAAAGGCTTGGGCTGTGTCACAACATATTGACACCAGCAAGAACACCAAGGCTTGGGCTGTGTCACAACACTGACACCAGCAAGAACCAAGGCTTGGTTGTCACACCCATGACACCAGTAAAACACCGAAGCTTGGGCTTGTGTCAAACACACTGACACCAGCAAAAACGCAACGCTTGGCTGTGTCACAACGCACTGACACCAGTAAAAACACCATAGTTTGGGTTGTGTCACAGTACACTGACACCAGCAAAAAACGCAACGCTTGGGCTGTGTCACAACACGTTGACACCAGCAAAAACACCACGGCTTGGGCTGTCACAACACACTGACACCAGCACGAACACCAAGACTTGGGCTGTCACAACACATGACACCAGCACGAACACCAAGGCTTGGGCTGTGTCATAATACATTGACACCAACAAGAACATCAAGGCTTACCCACACTGACACCAGAAAGAACACCAAGGCTTGGGCCGTGTCTTAACACACTGACGCCAGCAAGAACACCAAGGCGGCTTAGACACATTGACACCAGCAAGAACACAAAGGCGTGGGCCATGTCACAACACACTGACACCAGCACCAACCCAAGCCTTTGGCCCTGACACAGCACATTAACACCAACAAGAACACCAGGGCATGGGCCGTGTCAAAATACTTTCATACCAGCTCGGATACCCACCTTCTGTTGACGGACATGAGAAGGCGGAGTCTATGTCACGTGGTCGGGCGGCACGCAGGTCACGTGCTCTGGACACAGCTCTCCGCAGTCGTCGGATGCTCGTGGTGCCGAACCGGGCGTACACGTCTCTGGACAAGTCAGCGTCAGCGCTTATGCCACCCTCTTCCTACAGCTATCCCGCCTTGTCAACGCCAGCGCTTATGCCACCATCTTCTTACAGTTTTACTGCCTTGTCAACGTCAACACCTATGCCACCCTCTTCCTATAGCTCTCCTTCCTTGTCAACGTCAGCGCTTATGCCACCCTCTTCCTACAGTTTTCTTGCTTTGTCAATATCAGCGCTTATGCCACCATCTTCCTACCGTTATCTTGCCTTGTCAACGTCAGCGCTTATGCCACCCTCTTCCTACAGCTTTCTGGCCTTGTCAACGTCAGCGCTAATGCCACCCTCTTCCTACAGTTTTCTTGCTTTGTCAACGTCAGCGCTTATGCCACCCTCTTCCTTCAGCTCTCTTTCCGTGTCAACGTCAGCGCTTATGCCACCCTCTTCCTATGGCTCTCCTGTTTTGTCAACGTCAGCACTTATGCCACCCTCTTCCTACAGTTCTCCTGCACTTATGCAACCGCTTATGCCACCCTCAACGTCAGTACCTATGCCACCCTCTTCCTACAGCGTTCTTGCTTTGTCAAAGTCAGCGCTTATGCCACCCTCTTCCTACGATCTACTGCCATGTCAACGTCAGCACTTATGCCACCTTCTTTCTACAGCTCTCCTGCTGTCAGTGTCAGCGCTTATGCCATCCTCTTCCTACAGCTTTCTTGCCATGTAACGTCACCACCTATGCTACCCTCTCCTATAGCTTCCTTGCCTGTCGACGTCACCACCTATGCCACCCTCTCCTATAGCTTCCTTGCCTTGTCGACGTCAGCGCTGATGCCACCCTCTTCCTACAGCTTTCTTGCCAATGCCCCTCCAACTCTCTTAACACGTCAGTTTCACTGTTTAGCCCAGTGTTTCCCACAGCTATCTGAACAGGTCACTACCAATGCATATTTATGACAAAACAGCTCTCTCTCTCCAAAATAATTTGTTTTAAAGGTCACTGGCGGCGTCTATGCTGCTGTTCCTACAACTCTGACAATTAGCTCAGTGTGAGTTCCCACGCCAGTGTTCCACCCTAGTAAGGCAGGTTAATAATTATATGTCTCTGCACCGAGCTACAGAACTCGCCTTCATAAAGTAACTGTACTTACCCCACTATCACTAACTGAATTCACTTACCCACAGACCAACATAAGGACATAACTAACATACTAAAACAGTAAGAAGCCGCGTACTGAGCACGCTACAAAACAATCACAATACTTAAATGTTTTAAAGGATCTTCAGATGTCTCAGCTGAAACCAGACACTCTGGTCTCGGTGACAGCCAAACCACAATACTTAACCAACGTGTTAAGGGGCCTTTAGACACCTACGCTACACTTTGGCATTCTGACGTCGTCGACTGACAGACTTGATGACGTACCTCGCTCGGCCGCTGTGCTGACGTTGACAGATCTCGTGCACAATCATGGCAGTGATGGCCAGAAAGAAACCCGCCAGAATCAGCCCAACGTCTGCATTAGAGAGAGAGACACACACACACACACACACACACACACACACACACACACACACACATACATACGCACGCGCACCACACGCACACAGACACGCACACACACAACACACACACAC